>JAYKAV010000068.1:164385-223072 GCA_035582835.1 Phoebastria nigripes | reverse complement strand
ATGGGCCATCAACGCTCCTATTATACCAAACCCAAAACACAGCACACCCCCCCAGCTACTGGGAAGAAAGTGAACTCTGTCCCAGCCGGAACCAGGACACTTACGAAGAAGGGCCTGCAAAGGACTTTGCATCACTGAAAATCTTCAAATCAAAGTTGGATATTTTTCTAAAAGCTCAGTTCTCTTTCAGTTGTAGCTGTTGAATATGATACAATGATTCATTCATAAAATTACAYAGATCAAAATAGACAGTCACAATGGTCTTTTATGGTTTTAAAATCTACAGCTCTATACTTTATATACTGTCATGTAGAATCACTGCTAAGTGAAGATCATTCTTTCAATGTCTTTCCAAGGCACAAATTCATGGTTCATGTATCTCCACACATTCAAAAGCTATTCCTGAAAACAGGAAAGACTCTTAGTGGATAGGTGGCATTGTGGCATTTTTATAAAAGACACTGAAATTTCTTCTTTATACTGAACATGAATTCCTTTGATTTGTGTTTTGAGTTTCAAAAAATAAACAAACTCAGTAATGTCATGAATTTAAGCAGGAAAATGAGAATTTTTTTTTTATAGATCAGTATAGGAAATGCAATAGAAGTCTGATAGACATGTAGACCTTCCTTTGCATTATATTAATGCATCAGTGTATCAACAGAAACCTTATGTTTCATTATAAGCAGACATATCTATCTTCCAGAAAGCACAAATCCTGGATTTTATAAGATTTTACAGAAAGTGTTCAAAAACTTCTAGGGAAACAAGGAAGTCAACTCTTGACCAGAGCTCCTCCTAGAAAGATGCAATAAAATTTTTCACCTTTACATTCATCATTTCATTTCAGCTAAGCAATCAAATACTTGTCTCAGTCTGTGAAACTTTGGTGTAACAACAGTTACCCATTAAGAAAGCCAAGCATATAAGACAGCATAAGAAACTACTCAAAGTAATTTAAACATGTATGTTGAAGCGCGCCGTGCAAGGAACTACAGAAAGCACAGGTCTCAGACAGACATCGTTTCATTCAGCTAAGCTAGCAGAAAGTAGAACAGCTACAAAGCACCAGAGGCAAGAAGCAAAAGAATTAGCAGTGTTAGCATAAATCAACCTGACTGCAAATGACAAAATACATGTATCTGCGTGCCCTGTTAGGTTAAAGTAACTTCACATTTGTGAAAAGATAATAAGAGCTTTGCTGTGAGATGGTGTTTCTCTCACGCTGAATTAGCATTGTTGGAGAAGTTTCCATCTAGAAGGCACAGACCTTCTTCAGAGCTTTCTCTCTGATTCTTCAGTTGGGTAAGTTTTCCTTCCTGATAGGCTGGCAGCCTGTTACAAAATCCTATTTGACATTGGTAGGTTTGCAAGTTTGTACTTTAGTCATGCATGATTTATTTACAGAGTATCTATACTGCATTGTACTTTATTTACTCTTTGTCTCCTTTTTTTTAAAAGATTATCTTTAAAGTTCTTCTAAATTTACTGTGATGATTGCCTAATTCATTTGGGGCAGGTGCCTCAGAAKTACTTTGTTCCCAGCTCTGGAAGTCAGGATATGAATGCGATTTTTGCAGGTGCCTGCAGCTAAAGGTATTGCTAATGGCTTTGCTGGAGACTGCCTGCATCAGCGATTCAGAGGATTCAGGATTGCAGCGGGATTTACAGTTAAAAAATGCATTGAAAGAGAGGGAAAGATATCATATGACGGTGGGCTGGGAGGTTCTACTATCATGTGCTTAAATTGGCCACTTCGCTCACAATGCTGAAGATGATACAAACTAATACACCTGTGCACATTCATGCTGAGCTAAGTTAAATTGATTTTAAAAAGATCACACATGATGTATTATACATATTGTACTTTTCTTAACATAATATTCAAACATAATTTTTACCAAAATTATGACCACACATTGAGTGCAAAACTGACTAGAAACAGCTTCTTCATATATAACCATGACATGCCTTTAATTCCCTTTACTCCTGAAACTACAACAACCAGAAGAATATAGTGATTAGACTTCCAAAAAGTACGGAATTGTCGCTTTGTGATCACATCTTTTTCCAGTTCCCAAAACAGCAGTGATGGTACCTCATCTGCTACTGCCTACTCTCATTTCCAAACTCACATTTTAGTGGTCATAGCAATATACATTTGCAGAGAAAGTAAAAGACATTTCCCTGAAGGCATCTTTTAGAAAAAGCTTTTCCCTGCACAAATCCATTAAAAATCTGGAAAAAGAAGCAACTATTGAACTTCCCATCATTTCTTCATAAATGTTATTTAGTACTGAAAAACTGAAGTAATGAAACTGTAGAAATAGGCTTAGACAGAAAGCAGTTAAATATGTAGAGGACGAATAAAATTTTACTAAACTATTCCTTTAGTTCCTTCAGAGTCTCTTTCTGGCAGTTTTACACACAATGAACATTCCTTTCTCCAAAACGTAGTTTCATTTATGTTAGGGAGTCGATCAGTGTGAATAGGGTTAATGAAGTGGATGCCAAAATAGGGCTGATCAGCCCACTATCCCTTAAATTTCTGAATTGTTGTGGCTGCATTTTTCACGTTTTTCAAACACAGGAATGTCCCACCAAGCAATCTCTGTAATCTGGATACATCATCACTTGTTTCCCATTGACTGCAGTTCTTTAAATCTGGGAATTAACTCAAAATTGCAGGGTTTAAATTCTCCGTCAGCTGTTAATTAGTATCTATCGTGAGTATCTAATAATTTTAGAGTATTGTTAAAATAGATGCTGCCTATGTTTTCCCTCCTCTTTTTCTACCCTTTCTCACAATAAACAAGATTCTCATTCAGTTTACGTGTATTTGACATCACTGAGTGTAAAGGACAATGAGAGAGATAGTAATCCAGATTATTGTGTAGCCAAATCTCAACAGAAAAATGTCTCCCAGCTAAAGGCACATAGGTGAATGAGCTTCTGTTAGCAATGAAATGTTAATTAACAATTTATCTATTTTTCCTGCCCCTCAACTCCTCTCCAGTCATTGTGGCTCTTTGTTAAGTCATTCCTCAAATTGCATTCACAACAGCAGGTACAATTTGCATTTCTCTGTGTGTGTGTGTGATTTTGATACTTAGCTATCACAAGAAAATGATTTCTTCCATTTGGTTCTGTGAACATCGCTTCATGCCCATAAAGAGAAGGCTTTATTGAAGAAACGAAATTTTCTTGCTTAGTACAGTCCCTCCAGGTTTCGTCTCGACTAGGAGTTCATGCAGAAACTTATGATTAGCTCTGACACCAGTGAAGCCAGTTGCAGAATTGGCCATTTTCATTTACCCTCATTCCAAACTGGGTTAAGAACTAAGCTTAAAATCCCAGTGGACATTTGACTTTGGGCTCACCCTGCACATTAGTCTAAACGGAAATCCAATGTGCAAAGCTGTGCAGCAGTCATAAGAATGAAACTTTTCTTAACTGCCTTAGAGGAATGTCCCAAAATGCTCCCTGAGATGTTTTTTTGAGCTCAGCTGATGAAATTATTGCCTGACCTGAATAAAGCTGTTGTTCATAATCAAGAAAATGCTAGACTCCTGAAGAGTTGTATCTTCCAGGAGACCAGCTGACTCTCACTTCAGTAGCAGAGTGACCACAACCCATCACTATAAACAATGGCACTGAGAGGTCCACTGGGTGTAAGAAATAAATGTACAAAATAATCGGTTTTTGTCACTGGCTACTTACGGAATGTATTTGTATGTCCACCCATTAACACACAATAGTAAAGCAAAGTTCCACAGAGAAATGAAACAGATATTTGTCAACAGATATTTGTAAGTTGGCTAGATGTACAGCTTGACTGGCAATGTCAAAATACACTTTCACTCTTATGGYCCAGGAGCAAAAGAGTGACTTGAAGGCTGAACCATCATGTTCTGTGAGGTTTTCAGTCGGTATACTACAAAATGGGTGTAAAAGATATAACCAGAGTTTAAGCTGTTACATTTTCTCAACCATAAAGCACTAAGCCTTCTATATTAAAGTATAGCAGCATTAGAAAACAATGTGCGTTTATTCCTTTAAAYTTGAACCAAAAATTACATACCATCTGTCTGAACACAACACAGCGTTCCAAACTCTTTTGCACRCTGCGTACAGCGCATAGTACAACAGTGGATCTGATAGTTGTAAGAGCAGACAAGGTCAACAAGTAATTTATTAAATGACCTTCTAAACACAAAACCTAGAGGGATTATATTTCAGAAGACAAATAGTTGTGTGAAGATTTACCTCTATAAAATCACTAAATTACCTTCGTCTGAGTACATTGTCTGGGAAGGGTATGTGTCTGTAAATACACTAGCTGTCACAATGTTGCAAGGCTTTGTGCAGAAAAAAAAAGTGTAAGCAAGGTTGGGTTTAAAACCAAAGCAAATAGAATTTGTATGATACTGATTCTYATAAACCAGAAAAAGATCCTGAAAACAAAATTTGCCATACAACTGTATTTCACTTTAGAACATTTGGGATAACATTAATGTATTCCATTTCAAGCTATACAGAACAAATATATAGCTTGTTTCTCACATATCAAATATATATTTGTCGAAAATAAATGTTCTGAACAATAGGAATCCTTTTTCTGTYCTTCTGCACTGAAATCTGTGAGGAAAAGGACAGGATGGCTCTTCCTTGGAAGAAATACTTCTAAACAGAAGGATACCAGGTCTTCACTGGAGAGAGAGAAGAGGAAAATAAGYATCTCAGTGGTGGTTGTCCCAGTTTCCACCTATGCCACCAGAATAATCCAGAAACTCAGTGCCACTGGTTTCCCCCGCTCCTTCACGCACACATCTTTCTTGCTTCTCTCCTTTGCTCCTAGTCCACACACATGGTTTTGTATTAGCAGAGAGGCATATGTAGACTCTAGGTATCACAGAACAATCTCGTACCAGTGAGGAAATGGAGTGGGCTGACCTACAAGATCTTTCCCTCACTAAAGTTTGTAATTCTGTGCTCTCTGTAATGATGATGAGAGAGCTAATTTATGAATGGCTGGGTCACAAGAGAATTAATGTACCACAGCAATGGAGCGTGATATGCAGATCGGAGAGGGAGGAAGAATGTGGAGCTCAGCATATCACTTCTTTTTCATATAAGCTGATGCTCAGCTTAGAGAGGAAAACCATACTAATGATGCAGCTGATGTCTTGTTAGAAAACATCTGAACTGTGACCAATTTTTCTTGACAAGAATTTTTATTCTGTATAAAAATGAGATGCTTAGTCACTTGGAAAATAAAGACTAAATCAGTGATGTAATTTCATTCAATGATGGAATTTCAAAGAGGGTTTTTTTTTTCCTTTATTATACAGAAAATCTTTTAACAAGTCTATTGAATCAGCCCATTAATAAGCCTCTTTCCCATCAGTATCAAAAGAGAAGTGAGAGCACAGTGCCTAGAGGATAAACAAGCATATAAAACCTTTCCTTACTGTTTTAAAATTCAAAGTTTCCATGTCTCTGCATAAGGCTGTATGCATATGTTCATGCACAAATAAGAGTGACAAGCAACAAATATCCTTGACAATTTTTAGCCTCTTGCTGTACACGAATGAAGGGCAAATATAGAAGAAAATGTAACGTGTCAGACATCTACACACTTTTTTCTCCCTGCAAGGTAGATGCTAGTTCTCCATAGGGAAATCTGCAGGAAAGTAATGCTCAGAATAGAATGCAGACTTGCTGATGATGTAATACATATGTTTCAGTGGGGAAAAGGGAAACAAGTTAAACTAGTTAGGACAAGTTTTAGCAGCACTTAATCAAAGTCGGTGAGTGAGCCCCAGGACAGGGAGGCAGCTGAAGGGACTGTTGTCTCCCACAGGTCTCTGCCATAGTCCCTCTGAAAATGAATTTCTAGTTTTCTCTTAGCATCCAGTGAAAAGGAGGCTGCCAGAAAAAGGTCACTGGGCAGAGGTGGCTGAGAGCACACCCACATACCTGTCTGTCTCTWTGCAGGGCATTTCTTTCCATGGCTGTCTGGCTAAGCCACATATACAGTGTCAGTATGAACCAACATGGGTTTACATGTTGCCATATATACCAGAATGTCAAATATTGCCTCTGTATTCAGGGGTGAAAAATTGTGTGGCTTCTTGGGCAGAATATATATAATTGGTTTTCTAAAGCTTTCCTCTTGACTTGACACATTGGACTTCCCACTATTTGGAAAAGTGGTACAAAGGACAAGAAGTCTAGAATTTATTACACTTATAACTATGGYGGTGGTTTTGGAAGTTTTCTCAAAGTTTACTAGACACTCAGCAAATCAGTATTTTTTATACTTCAGCTCATATCTGTGTCTCAAAGAGCAATCATAATGAAATCAGAATAGTGCTTGACACCCAAGTCTTACTAATCATTGCATAGCTTTGGTTGTACACTCAAGAAAATATGTGTATCTGTCTCCTGTACCTATATTCCCAACCCAGGAGTTACCGAGATCATCATGTATCTGTTCTGGAGGTGCTGTGTAACTGCATTTTCTGCCAAGGTTTCTGTATGAACTCTTTACATCACACTGCAAAACAAGAATCCAGAAAAGCATTCACAAAAAACGCATCTGGATTTTAATACCATTGTCACCCAGGACAGCAGGCTCCTAACCAGCAAAACTTTGGACTCACATGTCGTCTTCTAAATATTTCAAAATACTTTACAAAAAAGAATGGATTAAGCTTCTAATCCTCCTTTTCAATATAAATCAAAAATCCACATTTTACATGCAGGTAAGATGAGGCAATGAGAGATGAAACAAGTTTTGTTGCAATTGCAGTTCTGGGGTAGGAATAAAATCCCAAAAGTTCTGACTTCCCTTCATCTGCTGTGATCTGCTCTAGAGTACAATGATGGTAAAGCAAAACAAAGCAAGCAGGTTACTTGGATCTTTTTCCATAAATTTTCTTGTGCTCATATGCTTTATGACCAGCAGAATGTTGTCAGTGAAGATCACAGAAATACAGAGAGCTGTTTTAGCTGAAGAGTCAGACATAATCCAGAGAAGGCTGTTATCACCTATTTTGCAATTCTGATTCTCAGAAGCTTCTTCTGATGATTTTTTACCTTCTTTAATGAAACCTGACTCAGAGAAGCATGATATCACCCCCACTGCTACTGTTCTCACTCTTATTAGCATTGTCCCTCAAAAGACTATTAATGAATAACTGGTGGTAGTTGTCAGCTGAAGAAACCAAGTGTTACACCCATTTGTAYAGACAGTGTGTCTGTGTGCCTTCTTTAGGTAGTGAAATCTTGGAAGACCAAGGGGAGTTAAGGAGAGACAATGAATTTGTGCTGTTTCTTATGGAAAGCAGCTTGCAGCAGTGTTCCCCGGGCCAGCCACATCTGTGCAACACGGTTCCAGGAACAATCCAAATCATACCCCAGAGAACTTGAGAAGTGGGTGCAAGGCCTGTGATATAATGCTGTCACATGTGAAAAGCRGAAAAGAAAATGAGAGCAAAGGCAGGTATGATGCACAGTAATCTCTTCTCCGTGAATCAACATAATTTCCATACAGTAAAGCAAAGGAAAAGTGGGATGATTTCAGACAAAGCAGGTGAATTCTTGAGGCATAAGCATTTTGATTCGATGTTCATAATAAAGAATGAGAGAAATACAGATCTCATAGTGACAGGGAAGCACAGGAGATCAAATCAAAGTTAGTACCCTAACTTTGCTGACAGCAATGAGCTAATCTGTTGCTGGTATAACACACTTACAGGGTCTTCCTTCAAGGATCCCGCCAGAGCTATTAATCTCCCTCTAGGCAGGTCTAAGCATCCACTGGTTCAGTAGTTTAGTCAGATTCACAACACAAAGGACAATGATTTCACTACTAATCTTTCTTTTAATAGACTAGATTCATAGAACGATACCGGCTAGAAAGGACCTCTGAAGGTCACCTGGCCCAATCCCCTGCTCAGAGCAGGACCAACTTAGAGCAGGTTGCTCACGGCCTTGCCCAGTCAAGTTTTSTCATGTCCGAAGATGAGGATTTCATTTCCCCAATGGGGAAATGGGGCTGAGCTTCATGAGGCTCATGTCCGTTGATGTCTGTAGGCTGTGAACATCCCTCTGCACATACATCTTGTTTTATCTTTTTCAATATATGCATACTATATTTATTTTGTTCAAATTAATACGGTGTTAATCTCAGTCACCATGGGAAGATACACGATGGAGCTAAAGGGATTATAGTCCCCTCTTCTTTAGCATTACCTGGTCACATGGTACAGCAAGAGCCACACATCCACCCACACAGTAATTGCATCCAACTGGAATCAGGCAGATACTGTCCAGAGGCAATTCTCAGAGCCAAATCCTTGTCTAGTATAAAATGGCAGGGCATATTCAAGATAAAAGGACTTCTGCCATTTCAGAAAAGCTAGAGATCTAATGCAAAAGGCTCTTAAAAATTTGTTTCTGCTTTCACTGAAATCAATGGGAAACTCCACAGGATCATTACTTGCCTTGCTGCCATATGAGGTACATGCAGACAGAGAGTGGGCACTTCAGTATGGATTCATATCTAGTCCATGCATTATTTGTGCCGTGGTAGTGTCAGAAATGTTTTGGACAGCATCCATACACACAGGAATGCAGACATCCTGCTTCAAATGACTTACAGTCATTTACTTACTTACTTACATGCCTACATCATCAACTAATACTTCTTTAATGTGAGCTAAATTTTCTCACTCTTAAGGCTTCGCTCTTTTCCCCTTTACAATACAAAATGCCCTGTTTCTTCCACCTTAGAGGACACTGACCTTACCTTAGCCAGAGGTATATAAAGTAAGGTGTCATTAGTGAGTGGTCACAGGGGGCAGAGTTGATGGCAGTGCTGGCATGGCAATGCAGTATCGAACACTTGCTAACAGTGTTTTTCCTCCTCAAACCTTAAACTTTTCCACACCTCTAAAATGAAGAAGGTAGCCCCCAGAGAGGAGTCCTTCCACCCCACTGAACAACTCACTTAACTGCACAACTTCTAAGCCATAAACCACTTGAGTAATCCCACTGCTCAACACAGGATAAAAGGAGAAAATAGCATTAAAGATTTAAATTAAAGAACACAGCAAACTCAAATGATAACTGCGCCATTCACGTCATTACAGCTAAGGGTTTGTCAGCACTTTCATTATAATGCTCATTTCTCTGCTGTCACTCCAGGCTAAAATTTGGCAGAGCATAAAACTTAAAGCACAGACAGACACAATAAGAACACAGTGAAAAGGAAAGCAAAGGCTTCAAGGACGGCATCCTAAGATACCTTCACATGTCAGGAACAAACAATATCTTACAAAGCATGATGCAAGAAGTTAAGCTAGGAGAACTATCCCTTTTCTCATTAAGATGGTGTGATAGAGGGGGAATTGCACTGAAAGCTCAGTGAGATACATTGTTATGAAACTACTATGAATGGCTTAAAAGATCCAGAAGGCTAAGTATTAATATGGTAATTTAAGTTAAATTTATGCTGCAGTACAATGGAAATAAATAAGCTAGAAAGAAGAGGCAGACCACACACAAATATTACATCTGAACAGTTGATACCAGACTTCACTCAGGGAATGTATGAAAATATGTCTGCTTGGACTGGTTTGGGGAGTGGAAAGTGCCACTAACATCAGAGATTTCTCTCAAGCAGTGAGAGTACCTTTCTCCCCTCCTCCTTTCAAAGTTGAGACTGTTGCTCCAACAAAAGTCCAAATACAAGAAGAAAGCAGGACTGAGCATAGCATCAAAATATCTCTTATACTCCAGCAGTAAGCCTTACATTGTAGGGTAGCATGAATTAGTACTGCCACTGAAAGAAACTATCTCACTGGCCCCTCTGCTTCATCCCCTCAGCTCCTTTGTCAGCCTAACTACTGGTACCCATATGGATGCAGAATGACCCAGAGTAAAGAACTGAGTTGGATTAAAACTAAGCTATGATGGTGGGTCAGTTTTAACTTGGACAAAGCCCTGAGCAACCTAGTCTGAGATCAGTACTGATGCCTGCTTTGAGCAGACTGGGGGACCTCCCAAGGTCCCTTCCAACCTGTGAGAATCTCTGTTCCCATGGATCAGCTTGTGGACAAAGTCAGAGAGGTTTAGGACCACTTCTTGCAGTAACAGAGCTCGCTAATGCTAGGTTAAAGTGTGTGTAGAACCACAGTATTAGTTATTATTTTTTATATTTTTTGTAAAGTTTTTAACAGGTTTGATTACTTTCATAGAAAATGGTAAGAACAACAAAGATGCAGTTACTGTTACACAGACTTGGTGCACTGGATGGTTTACTCACTGCCCATTTTTGTCAGTAGGTGCTGTGGGACTTAGCACAAGCCATTTAATTTTGTTTCAGCATCAATGAAGATGCTTCTTATCTTTAAAAAGCACTTAGAGATGAACAGGACTATCTATGCAATGTATGATTGCTATTATTATCTCAGTAAAATTTTATGAGGATTTGAAGAATGCCAATAAGTCAAAAAAGAAGGTGCTTAGTTCCCATGTTCAGAATTAGTTATAACAAAGACCTTAAGATAACAATTATATAGGTCACCTAATCCCATTGACTTTGTTAGGGTAGCATCTTCCTTGACTTCATAAATGAGTGCAGGTTTGGACTGTGATATTCTTTCAGCAGCTCTTGAAGAAAGGCAGCTGTGCATAATATATGTTCAAGTGTTTGAGAAAGTCTAGTGCATCATTCCTAAAGCAGTGCAACTGCTGAACATGGAAAAATTACATTGTGCTCATCATATGAGAGCTCTGATGGTTGTAAGAAACAGGGAATTAAAGGCAATATTAAAACAAACACATGTCCACACAACTTCAGTTTAATTTGGTAGCAAGGGAATTATTTTCACTGTAGTAATTAACAATGCTGTTGCTTAAGAACCACAGTTCCTTCATGAGTTTATCAGGACATGCATGCATGTTAGAACATAAAATTTACTGTCATTTATCACAGAGAAGAGGTGGAACTCCATTCCCCTGTTTGCCTGCATTGTCAGGGAAGGACATGCTGTCTGCATAAGATGTGTGACACAAGCCACACGTTCAAAACCATTTCCCTGGCACTCTCTGCTTCCTTTGTGCAAAATGCTGATGCTTTTGAGATGCAATGATTTAGCGTGTCACTGTGCCAGCGTAACAGGTGGCACAGGAGTCCAGAATGA
This sequence comes from Phoebastria nigripes, assembly GCA_035582835.1. Taxonomy (NCBI): domain Eukaryota; kingdom Metazoa; phylum Chordata; class Aves; order Procellariiformes; family Diomedeidae; genus Phoebastria; species Phoebastria nigripes. The sequence goes on along the minus strand of JAYKAV010000068.1, from coordinate 211,859 downwards.
ACGAACAATGAATGAGGGACCACATTTCACTTTTGTCAGTGTGCGATCTTTCAGTGGTTCTAATACAAGGCATCTATTATTCACTCTTTTTAGATCAATCTGCTCCCTTTGTTTAACACTACCCAGTTAGTAGCAAGATACATTTCTAAAAAAATTAGGTAAAAAGTCAGTGCAGTATGCAGAATTAACAGGAGAAGAGTCCGGTCTTTTTAAACCTGAGGTCCCCATTTCCTTCTAATGGGACCCCAGAACGATGAGTATTGTCTTCATTTTGTATGTGAACGTACAGCTCCCTGAATCAAAACGAAGTGTTTCCTACTCCTCTGCCTCCAGGCCTCCTCTGCAAAGTCTAGCAGAGCCTTTCTGTGTCGCTGAAGCCCAGGTAACACCTGAAGCAAGGTTTTTAAGTGGGGTTAAGCATTCTTGGGCAAGGACCTTAGACTTTGCACTGACTCTTTATACAAGGATAAAGCTATACAAGGATAAAGCTTATAAAGAGTGAGAAAAAGAGAAAATAGGTTGAAAGTCTTCAAGGTAGCATTCAGATGGTTTATCCACTCCCTAGGCATGAGGAGCAAAGACAGTGGATTAAAAAAACCCTGTTCTTGCCCACAGGTAAACAGGAAATAGCTGCAAGATAAAATGCAAAGAATAACTTCTCCTCTGGTACAAATTAAGGATCACTGAGGCTCAGCAACATTCTTACGTTTTGTCAGACCTCACTCAGCTGTTTCACATATCTCAATGAGTACAGAAAGGAAAGAGTGATACTCTTAAATACCAGTGTATATGTTAACATGGGAAGAGGTTGTATCAGGTGGAAAATAAATTATAAGCTCTCCAAGTGTAAGTATTAAAACATCAAGCTATGAAAAGCACTGCAGCGTTCTGTAGTAACAGTCCCAACATGACAGTCTAAAAATGTTACAGAAATGTTTACATAACCGGATCCAAGGACCTAATCCAATGCTCATGGACTTCAGTGAGACGAAAAATCTTGATGCAACTCCTTTTTTTCTTTAAATAATCCCTTGGAACTGTAAAAACAGTTCTGTGCTATGTATTTGGAGACCAAGGGCTTGCCACTGATAAAAATCCTGGAAAAGCCATCATTTTCTGAAGTTATTGCTGTCTCTGAAGGTTAATTAACATCTGTTTGATTTAGTGCTAAGGTGAAAAGAAACATGATTTTTTTGGTCTTAATTTCCTTTGATTTTAAACAATGTGTTACTGATACACGGTTCTTATGTACTACACATTTTTTCTCACCTGACAGCTCTCACGCTTTAAAAGTCAAGACTGCAAGAGGAAGCACACCGCTTTGTGTAATAAGGATACGGATCCTACGTTAGGGAGCTCTGTGGCAAAAACCCTTTTAGTTAGAGTAATAAGTTGTCTATCCGTTGGGAAATCCAGGCATTTCAAAATTTATTTTCATCCTAAGTGGGTAAAAAATATTGAAACCCACAAACTAAAATGTTTAGTAAAAAGTGGATTCCACTGTCTTTTAATTGGAAATACCAACCAGGCCCTGTTGAAATATTTTTACAGTAATACTGAAATATTATAGTCTGTACATCTAAAAGTTTGAACATGAAAAAAGATCCAAACGAAAAATGGAAATGTTGAAATGGAGTATTCAATTTTATTTTTAAAATGTTTTGAATGTTTTCCATATCAAGTTCTTCCATTTTACTAGAAGACATTTTGAATTAGGTATTTTTCCAACAGTAAAAATTCTTTTTTCTACAGCTTATTGGAAATTTCTAATTTTATCAGCTTTCAAAGAAACAGTAAAATTAAAAAGAACCACCTGAAGCTGCCCTGACTTTTAGGAATGTGTCTGCACTTGCACACATTTTATAAATTGTACATCCTGTGTCTGTGATCCATATTCAGGGAGGGAGGGAAAAAAGAGACTAGAAGCAGCTGCTACTAATTTAATGCCTATACCAAATTCAGAGACTATGAAGTTTAAAGGTGTTTAAAAGCTAATGCACTGGGCATTTTCTTAAGTCAATATTTTATATTAACAGAAAAAGGAATTACAGTATCACTCTTGAAAAGATAAATACGTATTTTATTTACAAGCTTCATTCTCGTGAACTGCTAAAGACATCTAAAAGTTGCTTTTATCCCAAACATAGCTTCCACATCACCTTTTTTTACGTAGTTAGTTTCAAAGCCTTAAATGACCTACCAGCCAGTCAGAAATGTGTGTCAAATTATTCAGTACCTATTACCGTCCTATTCTCCAAACCCAAACCCCAGATTTTTTATTGGGATTCTGAGTGTATAGAAGACTTTCAAGCATGAAGTCTGGGCAAGGTCCAGTATGCTCTGCAAGCGTCTCTGCCCAGGCTGGAAATGATGTGGGAACTTCCACTTGGTTGGTCCTGCTGCAGTTTCAAAACGCTGCAAAAGGGAGAAAGGGGTCGGAGGCRAGAAGGGCCACGGAGGATGCTCCTCCATAGCTCTGCAAGGTGGGAACTCTCACGTTGAAAGGCATTATTAGCTTTTCCTGCAATGCATCCAAACTTGTATCATGGAAAGCCTGATAGATATGGGGATCTGTAACAGCAGCRAGACGACCTCATGGTGGATGCTTCATCCACTATTTAGTTCCCATCCAAACACACTTGTGGCAAGAGGAAAAGGGGCCAATTTCATGCAGAATGCAGGAGTAGACCCACTACACCTGCTCCAACACAGAGGGTGACAGAGCAGAGGAAGTGCCTCTGATTCAGAGTGAAATAAAAATACTTGTCCACAAACGGATGAGTCAGAAAAGGAATTTTTCGCAATAGTTTTGCAATTGTTTTCCCAGTAGAAGGTTATATTACCTACTTCCTGAAGGCCATTAGATTTTAGATCTAAGTGTAAGATCCATGAAGTAGATGATAGGAATTATAGTGAAAAACCAGCAGCCAGAACAATCCTTTGCTAGTATATACTTGAAGGTTAAAGACAATTTAACCTCTGCCATCAGAGTGAAGGCTGTGCAGTTGTAAAACCTCTCACATCCAACCCTCTGGCACATCCTAAACCAACACCATCTTAAGGCTCATCTGTCAGCTGGGGAAACAGGCTAATTTAAAGGCACCTTTGATCCCTCTCCCTGACACATAGAAAGATCTTGTTGCAAAAAAAATAATAGATATGGGGCATGATTTGAAGGTAATCAATTCACTGGAGGAAAAAAAAGCCTTCTACACTTTGGCAGGTCTTTGTCATACATATGGAGTGTCTGCGCGTCATAAAATGTGAGTGAGATCAGTCAGCGTGTCRTTATTAATGAATAATGGGAAATACAAAGGAAAAGTCAAAGCCTGAGTGCAATGGACAATTACAGCTTTGATGACTTTTTTATCTCACAAGTTATAGGTGTGCTTTCTAAAATGTCAGAAATAAAACTGAGCTACAGAGTCCACAATGCAAGATGCAAGTCTTACGTGACACCAAATATAAGGAATCCACAGAAATTGCTTCTCTCAAAGTAATGACCTTCATACATGCTGCTGAAACACTTGAAAGTGTGCATCAAGTCAGTGTAAACAAACCAGGATGAAATAAAGCTTCAGCTAGTTTTGCAAAAACGAAAGACAGCAGCTCCAGCTGTCAGTGATATACAACAGCCGCAACAGCAACCATTCTGATGGCAATCCTTCGGCTCTTCATAGAGAGCAAACTCGCACCACCATCTGAAAGTTTTCCAAATTCAGTGTAATTCTTTACCTAATTCCACTTAACYRTTTAATTAAAGCAAAAACATTCTAAACAGCCTTTAATAACATTTCAGTAAGGGGAGATTTTTTTWAAAATAAAAAAGGAATCATCATTGTTTTAAAGGCTCATTACTAACCCCTCCTGCCTTGAAAACTAACTGCTCCTTTAAATTAAAAAAAAAAATGTATTTAGAGGACCATGAGGTCCTGCTTCTCCTTTACCTGTAAGACTAGTTCAGTTTTGCTATTCATATGAAAAATGTTCTGAACTGTCTCAAGGTCAAGCCCGCCAAAGCCCAAAGATGACCTGGTCTGTGTTGCCCACATCCATAATTTCTGATCTGTAACAAGAGGACAGTGCCATGTTTCAGCCTTGTCCTTTAACACATTTTGGTCCTGGTGTGAGTTAGTTGCCTCCATTACGCAAAAATTTCTTTTCTGTGCTATTTACTGCTTTAATATTCTAAAATTGTGGGATGAACAGCAAAACTGCCCTACCACAAACACCTCTCAAGAATGGTAAGGTGTTTACTCAAGGAAGAACTAACAGACATTTAGGTCTCTGCCTACTATATATGAATATCTGAAATGATAGTTTCTTTCTTTGTACCATATGCATTTCATTAAAAACAAAGCTTCATGATTTCACACAAATTCAAAATGTGACAGAAAAGTTCCAGATAAAACTAAAATTTAAATTATTTTAACAAACAGACTACAGGGTTTTCAAAATTTTTTTATATGACCATACCATGAAGTACAGTCATATACATTTAAACTAGAGTTACCAAGCCAGGTCCCCAATTTTATTAGATTTGCTTGTCTACTTACTACTTTGCAAAAAGGGCTCTCTTCAAATTAATCTTCTGCAGCACATTAAATTATTCAGCATATTAAGATATTGTTTCAATCCTTGTTTTCCCTGCAGAAAGGCTGCAACAGGTGAACTACAATGCTGTGTACAATAATGTTTTAACACGCGTGTGTTCAGTTTTGCAGGAACGATGTACTGGAAAGGAGTACCTGAAAAACTGGAGTGTGCTTCCTCCCCAGTTAGCATATCCCAGCATTAAAACTGACCATTGGTATTATTCATTAAGTAATACCTAGGAAATACCTGTGTATCCCTTTTGTGTACTAAGATAACTTAGATATGCTGCAAGGACTGGTCCTAAAAGAACAGGGTTAGACCTAACCACTGAATCTACTGACCTTCCATTTTCACAATTTATGCAGTAGTGTATTTTATATATAGATAAAAACAGCAAATCATCTGATAAGGCATTAGAGTAACAGAGAGCTTGGGCTTTTTTCAAATCGCTGAGAAGAATGACTATGGTACGCAGCCTCTCTTTTCAAAATAACAGCTGTCTCTACCCTGCAGGAAAGAGAAGAAAAGAACTTGGGCTCTTGGACTCCAGGGGGGGTCAGCAAAAGAGATAAAGAGCTGGCAAATTTCAAAACACTGCCTTAACACATACCTGCCCACACTCACCAGTAGATTTGCTGTTTATAAAACAACAACAAAAATTATTAAGTGGGGGCGGGGGGGAAGGAGAGTGTGGTAGTGTGACTTGAACTGCCAAAGTGAAGTGCTGATTCCAGACCATATGAACTGAATTCTCCCCCAGAAACCGAAAGAACAGTCACCGAGTCCATCTGGTCCCCGTACCGCAGAATAAAACCTCCTTTGCTCAGAGCACTTGGTGCAGCACATGTATGCGATTTAACTTCACCTTATCTTAGCACATTCCCCAGAAAGCTTGTCTTATCCACTTGACAGCTACCAGGTGATCTGGGCAGACCCCAGCGCTCTCGCTGAGCCAGTGGCATGTTAATGGACAGCCGCACCGCAGAAGATGTGACAGGGGAGCCGAGCAAAAGGTTTATCATGCATTTCCTCCGTACGTTTCCCAAGCCACTACACAAGCATCAGCACTTAGTGGAGCTGATTCTCCCTATCTAAGCAGCCTTGCTAAGGCTATGAGAGYGATTCCTGTTTGAAATGTTATGCTGCATTCCCAAGCAGCCCAAGATTGCATTAACCGTGGGAGAAAAGGATAGTCTATAACTCCTCTGAAATTATGCCGCATCCTCACTTGAGGCACAATGGATCTAATTCACTGAGCTCTGTGATCCAAGAGAAAGGTGTGACAGAAAGGTTCATAAGCAGTTGAGAATATATGCCCTGTATTTCCTTACATCCCTTTTTGCCATTAAATATACCAAGTAATCAGTGCTTTCTTATAAAATACTATTGGGGCTGCCTGAATAGTCTTGTAGTTATTTAATAAATTACTTGGCAAAGGAGTGAATTTAGCCAGGCGTCCACTGGTGAGGAGACTGCTAATTAACTGATATCCAGGCAGGCAGCAATTACCCTTCTCCTCCCAGACAAAAAGAGTATCTCTATTCCAAATACATGTCCAGAAAGAATTAAGAGCTCTGAAATGTACGTCTCTTCCAGTAGGAAGCGATTTGGAATGGAGTAGCAGTCAACCCAAAGATCTCAAATCATTTGAACTAAATACAAAAAAAAGATAAAATGAAGAATCTGTGCTTTATGAAGGGAGTGAACTGGTTTCAGAAATACGTTTCCAGCTGGGACCAGATTGCAAATGCCTTCATTCACTCTGCGGGAGTAGTTATTCACACGAACAGTCCCTGTAAAACCAGGGAAACAAACTCAGGTGAGCATGTAGTCATGACTGTGAACATGAAGCTTGCCATCTGACCTTCAAAACTGACATAATTTTGTGGTGCTTTTACTGAAAATACTATAGGGATGTTGGGGGTTGTTTTTATTTTCCTTAAATATGATTTTGCTGTCATTTCATATCAAATGCCTTAGGAGGAAATTAACTGATTTCATTTTAATTTATTGAGAGTTTTTCATTCTGCCACATTTGCTCAAATAAGCCAATTTACAGGTTGGTATCTCAGCAACAGATTTCTAGCAAACAGGATGCTGGGATTTATCAGGCTTGCACTCGTGTTGTTTTGCGGAACGTCCAGCCATAAAGCAGACTTCCCGTGGCCACCTGGGGCTGAGGCTCTGCTGATGGGCACCCACCCACCTGCACRGAGGCCAGGAGCCATCCTAACAGAGAAGTGTGAGCACAAAGGCAACCAAGTGACTACCCATGTTGAGTAGGAATCAAGGATTCCTGGAGGAGTGTCCAAACAGCTCTGCATCCTCAGTTTAATGACCCATGAGAGAAAGGATGCACTTAGAATTGAGCAACATAGAGCTGTTCTGATTACAAGAGTTTTGACTCATTTACATAAAGGCTGAAAAAGAAATGTGAGAAGTACAATTAGTGACCTAAGGGGAAAATTTCAAAAGCACAAAGAAGATTTAACTGCCAAGCTGCAATAAGCAGTTAGAGCTAATATCTGAAACCAGAATCCAAGCCTAGGACAAGAAGCGATCTGGCACCCAAAGACCAGCAATCAGGCTAAATACCAAAGGTCAAGAGCCTCAGTCAGAAACCAAGATACAAGCCAAAGGTTAGGACTGAAGTAGGTCCTGCATGCAAGCCGAAGGTCAAAAAATGAGCATTTTCAAATAGCCATACACCTCAGCTACTGACTAGTCAGTGAACAAATTTAGATGCTGCCTTAAATAGCACTGATACTAGCACCAGTGAGCATTCACAGGGGTGACCATAGTCGTCATGACTGTGGACTTGCTGAAGGGGTCAGCCCAGCCAGCAGTCCTTAACGGCCCACCACTGAGGTCAGTCTGGGTCATTCAGATCCAGAGTAAGGCTGGTAACAGCTCCCCCTGATTACATAGATGAGAGAAGCCCCTAATTGCCACACATGTGATTGCAAAGTTTCCCATCAGAAAAATAAGTTACRGAGATTTGCAAAGTTCCTCTCTTCCATAAGCTCGGTGGAAGTGCAAAAAAAGACAATTGCAGCTGAAATATGAGAAAAACCTGGGCCCCAAAGAGGCTGTAGAAACCTCAGAAACCCATGAACTAACAGAAGATCTTGCTACAGATCTACGTCTTAGTTGCCTTTTTCCTCTGTCACCATTTTGCTGATTATAATAGAAGTATATATATACAAGCCCTGTTGCTACTCTGTTCCTTTGGCTACATACAAATAAGCAAGATAGATACTCTCTTTTGATAATTTTACAGGGTAAACATTTTCTAGTATTAGATTATTTTTAATGAGACACAGGTAACAATAGTATCAAAAATAATCTTTTTATGTATAAATTAAAATAATAAATTCATCTTGATGTACCATTATATGCCTCATTAGCATATCCTCTGGAGAATGCTTGATGGTTTGGGGAGCCTTTCAAGAACCACTTTCAAGAACCACTACAATATTGCTTAGTTAATTGAAAACTACAATGAAGAGATATCTTAAATAATAATCTCAGTGAACAGTTTGCAAATAGCCCATATACCAGAATGTTTTTGCAAACATTAATAATTGAATTCTGACTAGAGATACAAATGAAAAATCAACTTAAATAGATAGACAATTTTTTTATCTCACACTCTGATTTTTTTTCAAGGTTATAAAGAACTAATGGGGAGTGAAGTAAGTTTAATAAGTCTGTCTGCTCTGCTGACATGACGGTAATAATTTGTACAATTGTACATTCGTACAATTACCTTAATTATTATACATTTTTTTTTTCTCTCTTGAAGTGTTTGACAAGGTGCCCTTATACTGGCAGCCATGCTCACCCAGTAAAGTCAGTGTTTCAGTTACTAGCTTTCACTTGCAGTTGATTTTACTCAGTAGGCCTCTCATTGTTTAAAAACAAACAGTTACTACCCTTCAAGCCTCTCAGCAGCTGGCATGGTGCCACTAAGCCATGGAGAGCGCTTTGCAGAAGTGTGACCGTTAAACAAGCACCATGAAGTAGAGTAGGGCCTAAAAAAGGAATATCTGAAGTTGAATAAATGTAAAACCCCTGATATTACACAGTAGTATTTTGGGGATTTTCTAAAGGAGCAAGAATAATAGATTATTGCTCCTTTAACTTAAGCTTTCCCCACAGCTGTTTGTAAGCCAACAGCATTGCCCAGCCCTCGTGTCGCAGAAGCTCATGAATCACACGGTGACCCTGCGAAGTGCTAAATCTCAAAAGTTTACACAGCCTACTTGGCCAGCTCCCCCTTACAGCTGGAATTTATGACCGAACCCAAAAAAACCAAGAAAAATAACCAAAACAAACTATAATGGGAGGATCTTACAAAAAATATATGCCCATGATATTACCAAAGTCAAACAGTCCCCTTCCCACACAAATACATGGCAAAGACACAGCCGTCTTTGCCTGCTAAGGCCTTCCTTCAGCCTGAGCTCCCCTGCTACTCCTGTGCGGACACTCTTGCTACTGAGAGCTAACGCAAAGAGCAGGAGGATCAGCCTGCCGAACCTCTTGGCTGGTCCCAGGCTCCCCCTCCACGCACCGCACGCACACCAACAGCTCTCCCTCCGTATTCAGCTTACCTCCTCGACAGAACCACTCATAAATTATCCAGGTGACAAGTCTGTCATGAAAATAGAGCTGATCAGAATTTTTCTTAATCCAAAAAAGGCAAAAATACTGCATGCCAGTTTTATCCCAGAGCGAAAATGTTTTACAGAGGTGATTTTTTGCTCTATTTTTTGGTAACTGGCTTTGAATTATTTTCCGTTAGGGWAAAGAGTGGACTCTGGTCATTTCTGCCCTGTAGATTCTGTTCATCACTTCTGGGACTCAGTTCTCTTGGTTGGCAGGTCTGTTTTGTTGTGGAAGCATCAGGCCTCCTAAAAACGCCCCGTCTCTGTCTGACCAACGTCAGGTGCACACATGCACACAAGTATAGGGGAAAGGCAAACATGGCAAGTTTGACCTACCCATCACCGACTTCTATGCCAGCTGTCATCAGCCACAGATTGCAGTCACGGGGAGAGAGGGAGCTGGGCAGCTACGCAGGCACTGGGTTTAGATCTCCAGGACTGCAGAGCTCGGCTGAACTGGCCAGCTCTGGAAGGCATCACGCCAGAAGGAAAAAGCGAGAGGAGATGCGGCCCTTCAGCTGTTTTTGCATACATACGTGCATTGTTTACACTGCAGCTCTCAAGGGCTGTTAATTTGAAAATCACATAACTTACATAGACTTTAGGAGAGGCAGTGATTTTGAAAGTGAGAAATAGTCATCATAATGACCGTGAGAGTTTTGAAAGAACCTGTTAGAGCCTGTCATGTAAACTGGTACTCAAGAGGTGTTTAAATAATTATTTGTGATTATTACAATCTATTGGAGAGATGCTCATCAGCTCTTCAATCCTTACCTGACAAAATGTATCACCCCTACACAAGCTCTTTGGATTCGTCATTTCAGTACACTAATTCCACATGTAAAAGTAATTTTATTGTGAAATACCACTGGGGAAAAATTACTGTATGAATGCAGCAGATGGTTTCAACACACAACACATTAGTTAGTTCTTTTTCCTTTGAAAACATGCAAAGTAAGCAATCTAATTTGTAGATGAATCTCTAAAGTTACATTCGTTTTCAAAATGAAAATTCAGTAAATCTGTACACAGAATTTTGTAGAAAATATTTTACTAGTTGACTGCCATTTTGCTTTATGCACATAACTGCACACAACCCATTTGAAATTAATTAAATAAGATGTTGCTGCTTTTGTTCTTAAATAATTCACTACTATCAGATCACTTATTTTCTAACACCAGAGTCAAGCAACATGAGGTCCCAAAATTAAAGACTGCAATTGCACTTCCATCACAGCCCTTAAGGCCTGCCTGCACTACAGCAGTTTCTTACGCTAAGCTCTGTGCTAGTTTGGTTGCAAATTTCCACAGCATTGCATGTTAATGCCTTCCCCTTGAAACGCCCTTCCTATGCCATTCCTCGCACATCTTAACCACAGGCTCCCCAGAGGATCTTCAGCAGACAGCTTTATGGCTCTCTTCTGAGTGACTACAGCAAAGGAATTCTCCATCAGCCAGAACTTAATTGGTGAAAAGAAGCCAAATAAGAGGTTAGGATCTCATCCAGTTTATTTACTTAGTCATGATGTAATTGAGCTTCCCTTTTCGCCAGAATGGTGACTCCTTCCCACTTTTCTTACCCTGCCTTCCTTACCCCTGGAGGAAGGCCATCCCCTCCCAAACTGGGTGGGTCTGCCTCAGAGTTTCAGTTCAAAGCAGAAACACATCATGGATCCTTGACTGCAACAGTTAGGGGCAGAATTTAGCACACGACACACATTAAATCCATGTGGTTACGTCACTGAGTACTCTTGGACATGATACGTCCTGGAGAAAGCTGACAAAGAAAAGAGCAAGAGGTACATGTGCTTCCACTAAGAATTAACCAGCGCTGTGCCTTAGGTCTCTGGCTCCACGTGTGCATCTTCCAGTTTGCAGCCCAGCCCCAGTGGGCAGATGAGCACCTCGAGAGGGCGTTCGGTGGCAGCGAGGGGCCTGAGGAAACCCACCTGGCAGAGCCCAGCGGTGCTCCTGAACCTGCTCCTTTGTCATGACTGCAGCATCAGGATGACAGCAGTCAATGCAGCTGCTGACCTCACCTTCAAACAAGGTCTCGTGATAGATCAGCAATCCACTAGCCCTTCCCCGGRTGAGTGAAATATCGTCATAATGCCTACTGCTTATATGACTCTTCARAAAAGTATTTCAATGAAATTTATCATGATGAGTAAATACCTTGTACTCATTTTATGTCTGGGAAAACGAAGGTACAGAGAGCTGAAGTGGTTTAATAACCTATGAAATGAATGCAGGTTTACCGATTCCCATTCCTCTGACACTGGACAATCTAAGAAGCAACAAAAGCAGCCAAAATCACCTGGCTGTTTTACATTATCTTTATTCCCAGTCATGTCTGAAAAGCTCTAGAAGCTATTTGCTCTCAGAATTGCATTGCATCTTCTTTATTAGTACTGTACCGCATCAAGAAAAGCCTATTGAAAAATACATATTTGATCATAAAAAATTTATCTAACCTATTTTAAAGATGATGGCTCTGATATGTGCATATTTTGCAAGAGGACCAGCTAAAAATATTAAAAAGGAATTCTGACTTGCTATTTTACAGCAAGGCTTCAGAGATAAAGAAGCATATAAACCCACATTTTAAAATTTATGTGATAGTCTCAATATTTAAAGGGTGAGATACATAGAGGCATCAAAAGCGGCTCAGGAACCTTAAAGGATACAAAAGGATGCTTACAAGAAAACAAAAATATGAGCATRCAATAACGCCATAAAAGTGACACAGTATATTTAAGGTAGATAACTCAATAATTAAAAATTGGCCAAGTTAAAAACTGACATAGTTCTACTTAAGTAGCTTTCTCAAGGCTCAAGGTATCTACTATGATGCACAATTATTCCTGATGTATTTCTCAATTCTGTACAGAGCAGAACCTTGCTAATCTAATTGTCATTTTTTTGATCTGTGCGGTCTATAATCTGTACAAGAAGACCTAGGAGAACAGGCTACTCTGCCTTTGATAGTAATTGCATATTGTTTTTCCTAATGTTATTATACCAATAAAACAGAAACTACATGTAAAATGAAATAAGCAATAGAGAATCCCTGATGGTGCACCTTTGCTACTGCAATATTTTGTCCAATTGCTAATTTGCCACAATGGAGATTTGCAATAGAGTTCATTTTCAGTCATGAAATTAGTACAGTTCTAATATATTCAGCAGCAGACCTTGTATCTACGGTTGGATAAAATATGACAAAACTGGCTAAAGATGTATGTTCAAAGCCCTATATATTACATTAAGTATATAAATCAATAAAAGTCAGGCTGTACACCTACRTCTAATGTACTTACAGAGGCTGTGATCACTGAAAGGCTTGTATTCAAAAATAAGTTGTATTTAAATTTTTGGACAAATTTAGTCAGGAAGAACACATTACTGGATATTTATGCAAAATGCAGAGTCCCAGGAATAACGTTTTCTCTCTAGTTCTGATTTATGTCAGTGATAAACTTCTCTCTTTACTCTGTTCTGTGACAGATTATAACTAAGGGTGTGCATGGTTTAACCCCAGCCAGCAACTAAGCACCACGCAGCCGCTCGCTCACTCCCCTCCGGTGGGATGGAGGAGAGAATCGGAAGGGTAAAAGTCAGAAAACTTGGGGGTTGAGATAAAGACAGTTTMATAGGTAAAGCAAAAGCTGCACATGCAAGCAAAGCAATACAGGGAATTCATTCACTGCTTCCCACCGGCAGGCAGGTGTTCAGCCATCTCCAGGAAAGCAGGGCTCCATCACACGTAACGGTGACTTGGGAAGACAAACGCCATCACCCCGAATGTCCCCCCCTTCCTCCTTCTTCCCCCAGCTTTATATGCTGAGCATGAATGTGGTATGGAATATCCCTTTGGTCATTGGGGTCAGCTGTCCCGGCCGTGTCCCCTCCCAACGTCTTGTGCACCCCCAGCCTCCTCGCTGGTGGGGTGGGGTGAGAGGCAGAAAAGGCCTTGACTGTGTGTAAGCCCTGCTCAGCAGTGACGAAAACATCCCTGTGTTATCAACAGTTTCCAGCACAAATCCAAAACATAGCCCCATACTAGCTACTGTGAAGAAAATTAACTCTATCCCAGCCAAAACCAGCACAGGGTTAACATGATATCATTTCTGAGCCAAACCTCTGTGCTCTAGTTAAAAAAAGTTAGTTTTACCTGTCTAATTTCACTACCTACCTTCGTCAGAGAAGAGCTGTCATATTTTGATGCAAATTCCAGCAATTTACATGTTTCAAGCCAGCAGGCAACGTCTTCCTAGAAAAAATTGCCACCCTTCCACAATCCCCTGTGAAACGGCAAACCAGGTTAGGAAGAGAGAGGAGATTGGATTACCTGTCTGCGCCAGATCATTGTTTCTAGGAGATAATCCATAAATGATTAATCCTTCTAATGTTCTTGAGCAACGTAAGGAGGGCTGCCTGTGACCTATTTCAACCTCTTGCACTGTTGTTGCTGGAACGGCTTTACTGTATAAATCGAATTGAGTATTTTCATTCTCTTGATTTTATTGAATTGTGAGTGTAATTTAACACCTTTTCTTTGTTCCATGTCTTTTAGCATCTCTTAGAAGGACCATAACTGTTGGTAATACTCAGGTGCAAAACGGCAGTGAACACATAGATGGCTAAATGGTTCTTTTATGTCATTTTCCTTGCACTTTATTAAATTACATTATTTCAGTAATTCACTGTTGTTTTTAATGCTTCCTGCTTCACATTTTCTAGAACATTTTGCCAGTTGTACAAGGAAAAAAAAAAAAAGAAAAAAAGAAAAAGTTAGCCATTCCTGATACAGAATCACGACTGCAACTATGACACGACAAAATGAGACCAAAGTAATTTATAGTTAAATTCAGGTTTCAGTATTGCAACATCTTAAAAACTCAGATACTCTACAAAGCAGTTATGTATTATCTCTATTTTAGGTACAGCACAGAAATGGGAAAAAATCCCATACCTACAGCTGGGTAAGTCAGCAGTCCCAGAACTATTTTCCTATACTTTGTCACTTCAATGTGATGATCCTTCAAAACCAGGAGTCACTTTACACACCAGCCTATCCCATGGATTTTAATTGTTTAGATTACCACTGCTCTGTATCCATCTGGACTGTATTTGCAGATGTAGTCACACACTCAAAAAAAAACCCCTGTTGACAAAACCCGGGCCTGAAACTGTCACCTTTGGTGTGAAGAACTGTAGAAACACATGGTTGGCTTATTTCATAATTCTGACTTAAACAATTGACTTGGCAGAAGTGAAGGGGTACTGCTCTCCCGAGAAAGGTGGGAGAGAAATGATACAATAGCAAAATGGAATAATTACCTTAACTAAAAGGCTCTGCTCAGAGGTAAGAACAAGTATGTAAAGATCATCCCTGACAGATATTGTATCATCTGATCCTAAAAAACAACGGTGAAGGAGACACCATAACATCCTTCAGTAACTTGTTATATTGCTTAACAATTCCTACTGATTGGGATTGTTGTTAGGATCCAGCCTAATTATTTTTGCTGTACATTAACCTGATTTCATTTTGTCCTTTTGCCAGTAAGTGTGGAGAACTGATTTCTGTAACAACCTTTTACACATCAAATGTGTAAACTGCCATGTTCTTTTTTTAATTTTCTCTTTCTTTTGACCCAGCAACATAATGATTTCTTTTGTTTTCTCTTGCAAGGCATGCATTCTAATTCTTTTGCCACTCGTCTAGCTTTTTCCCTGGAGTCTCCTCAGTTTGTCTATGATTCCTATTTAGTGTATCACTCAAGCAGGACGTTATGAATTCACAAATTTATCATGGAATTAATTACTAAAAATCCAAGGAAAGGATATTAGTTGTACGTCTGCTGGTATTTTATCCTGATGACAACCAGCAAGCATTTTAACAAGTTTAGTTTTGTAACCAGGGGAAGAAGGATAAAAGGAAACTGATTTGGTGACCAACAGATACTGCAGAATATCCAAATTTTAAAAAYTCTCAGGTAAAAAGGAAAAATTTTGCTGCCCTATGGCACTGTAATGTGTAACAATTTAGAAAACTTTACTCTAAAGGTGGAAGAAGATTTTTCACAGCTAAAAATATCTGTCAACACGAATATGCAATAAGGTACCTGTGGATGCAGCATTAGTGCAGAAAGAGCATACTGCAAGTTGGAAGACCTATGAAAGGCTTGTGATTCACTCAGCACTCCTAAAGAGCAGAATAATTGCCAGGAAAGGTAACTTTTCCTTGTGTTCATAATTATGGTATAAACTACTGTTGAGTAGCATGCAAGGCCATTTCTGTGCTAATCCTCAAAAGGTGAGATTTTTACAAATCTCATTTACAAAGAGATGGGTCATAATCCCCAACTGTAGCAGTTTTCAGTTATCCTTTATCAGCTTGGAGAATCACCACAGGTAGAACTATTTGTACAGTGAGGTATAGTAAGGAGACTGAATATCAGGAACTGTCAGCCTCACCAACAGCAAAGATCAAATGTGCATTCACAGTAGAGCAAAGAATACAACTGAAGTAAACACTGTAATAAATAATAAGCAAATAAAAATGCTCAAGTAATGCCTCCTGTGAAATAAAATGGCAACCCTCGCAAAATTCTAGCATCCCCCTCTTGTTGCTTTAAACACGTTAAAATAACAGAGAAATTTGCGTGTGTCATAAAAAAGACAGGCTAAACATTTGCAGGCTTGCTCAGGGAATTAAAATGCAAAATGAAAGTTCATTGAATAATTGATTAAGGGAGTTATCATCAGGACAATTTGCCCTAGCTAGGACTAAGCCCAAATAAACAGTCTGTAGAATTACAGCCATTATCACTGAAATTTAAGGTATCGATAACAATGCAATTAGTGATCAATAGCCCAAGAATTGCCTGCTATTACAATTCAAGGAAAAACATCTGTGAGCAAACCAATAAAAAGTGTGTCATTTGCAAAATATCTCATGATACCAGAAACTCGTGACAATTGTTTCAAGTGGAAAACAGCAAAGATAGAATATGAGCTCTATGAGTCACTCAGATTTGCTGGACTCCACTGGACCCTAATTCAACTTTTAGTAATAACAGAAAATGCACTGACTGGGAGTGCTTACTGCACTCTTCCATCATCTTAACAGCAGCAATATATTCTTTCCTGATATTCAGCTAACAAGGGAAAAACAAAGGGACTGCAGACTGAAGAAGACTTTTTCTGTATGAAGTCCGAGAGGAGTGACTGCAGCCCAAATAAGCTTTGGGAATACTTAAGTAATCTGCTGTGTGAAAAACAGGGGCCAGAAAAAGAGTTTGTATAACATAACTGCAAACAGCAGAGCAGACATCAATGAAGAGACCCAGCCATGCTGTCACAAGCAACTGAAGGCGTAAAAGAGGGTCTTTATTATTTCACCTACCCTTAATATTAACATATATCAAGTAGATAATAGTACTTAGGGTAATAAATCATCATATCCTGTCCTATAAAAACTCAGCTGAAAAACTGAAATATAGAACATAATGTTCTCTTCACTTGTTGAAACACAAATGGAATCTGTCCCACTCACAGAGAAAACATCAAAAGGGCATTATGTACATCATCCCACTTCTGCCTGGTTCAGTGCAAGAATCAGGAACAGAGAGTGACAGATGAACATTTCCCCAGCAGTAACTGCTGCATAGCTTCAAGGGAGGACAAAGAGATTTGCAATATACAATAATCACAGAACAAGCCTGAATGGATACAACTAACATTTCCGTTTACACTGAGGTCACAGCTTGACTCTAAGTATAGTATATAYTTCGGTGTACTTCAAGGTTGAGGAAGCAGATGGCAGTCCACATGACTCATTTCTCATAGAAAACATTTTATTCCAAGGCAACAACAGTGAAGAAGGGCAGGGAGAACAAATTCACTAAAATGCAGAACTGGAATTAGCAGATGAAGGAGGAAAACAATCCACAACCAGAAACCACCGCTTCTCTGTTTTTTATTGACGCTCTTCATGTTTCTCTTTTAACTCAAGATGAAGCCAAGGAGTTTTCACACTTGAGGATCTCATACAGCAGAAGGCTGTCCTTTGCCAATAAGTTTTTTACTTTGAAAGATACCTTTGCTTTACAGTTATCTTGCAGAAAGGAGCAGTTCGGTGCAGATGTTTAAGATGCCATTTAAAAGCAGCTCATAAAAAATTTTTGCCATTTTCTTTCTGTTTCATTTGAGCCCTTAGAATGTTGATTGTCTCTTTATAAAAGATTGTGTTCAAACTTTAACTTCCTCATACTATCTTTTCCTAATATAGAGTGTTACTGAATAATAACTAGACATTTTACATCGAAGTATTTTTGACATCATAGTAAGTGTCATTGTTTGCCCTTGATGGAAACAGTTTTATGTACTTTACTAACAGAACCAGTGAAAACCCAAATTTTATGAATTAGATTGGGCCCTCCTGTGGTAAAACCATTTGAAGGGGATGGAAGATTTATGGAGCTCTAAGACATTCTGTATGATTTTTATTATTTTTTACTGATGCTTAGGTCTTGGGATTCAGGGCTGAGTTACTGGGATGAAGTACACAGGAGTTTTGTGTCCAGATCACATTTTTTTCTAAGAAATGTCTTTTTACTTTATACTAGACCTGTTTGACATCAAAACAGGTAAATTAATGTTCTCTCCAAAAAGCTTTAYTTTTATAATTTAAAAAATCGTATTATACTGGAATTTGATATTTCGACTGCTTGTCAGAAAGACTTTTTATGGAACCACACAACTGCTGGATCCTTGCTTATAGCTTGTGCATTAAATGCCTGCCATTGTGGGAGAGGATTATACTGTAGAGCTGTATTAAAATCAGAAGTATGTCCACCTGCAATGGAGGAGAACATGACTTAGAATCATAGAATCATAGAATCATTAAGGTTGGAAAAGACCTCTAAGATCATCRAGTCCAACCGTCAACCCAACACCACCAAGCCCCACTAMACCRTGTCCCTAAGCGCCTCATCTACACGTCTTTTAAATACTTCCAGGGATGGTGACTCCACCACTTCCCTGGGCAGCCTGTGCCAATGYTTAACCGCTCTTTCAGTAAAGAAATTTTTCCTAATGTCCAATCTAAACCTCCCCTGGCGCAACTTGAGGCCATTTCCTCTCGTCCTATCGCTAGTTGCTTGGCAGAAGAGACCAACACCCACCTCTCTCCAACCTCCTTTCAGGTAGTTGTAGAGBGCGATAAGGTCTCCCCTGAGCCTCCTCTTCTTCAGACTGAACAGTCCCAGTTCCCTCAGCTGCTCCTCATAAGACTTGCTCTCCAGACCCTTCACCAGCTTACTTGTGGTAATACAGAGCTTAGAGGAAATTCTTTACATTCTTAGAAGGGTCAGAAGCTTGCCACAAACATGGTTTTGTTCAGAAATTTACAATCCTGTTTTTTCCTGTCAGATTGCACAAAATGCTTCAAAGATAGTTAAATCTCAGTGATCTTGTCTTGGAAGTCATTCATGCCCTGGTCCTAATAAATATTCTATACTTTCCTGTTCTTAAAATCCACTAATGATTAAAAAAACTGCAGGAACAAAGCTCAGAGCACTTCATGTTACCTTGTTTTTGTTCCAGCAAACTTAAATATGTACTACATAGCACAGTTGATATGTTTACTATACCTGAGAAAAATAAAGTATTTAATTCTAAAATTCTTTTAAAATATTGAAAATGCCGTATCCCACTGCAGACTGTGAAATATTCAGATACCAGATAATGACGAGCACATCAACAAACAGCATCATCCCCAAAGTACTGGAAGATAATTCCTCCAGCCTGTGACCCAGCTCATCGCACTTCATATGCCAGCCTGCAGTAAGCTCAGAAGCCTTTGCATTACTAATGTCAGTAAATAAATACTAACAATAAAAATAATGACCTCTTACAGTGTAAACAATACACAGATCTTCAGCTTAATCTGTTCCATTGAAACGAAGAAGCTATTTCTCTTCATGACATGTCCAGACACGGAGAGACAACGCAGAAGTCGTCAGCTGAAAATCTCATACAACGTGCTCGAGGGGACTCAGTACAGGGAGTGGAGCTGGGCAGGGTGGCTGATAGGATCCCTTCTCCAACAAAGGACTAGAAGTCCTTTCCTCACAGCGTTGTGTGAGCAGAACCTGAGCGACAACACGTCTGACAGAAACCTCCTGGATGGAGCTACAGCCGCTGACACGGAGGGGAGGTGGCAGGGCGGGAGCACAGCTCTCTGCTTGGCAGGGTATGGCAGCGGTCACTGTCTTCGGACACTTGGCAGCGTGGGAGCGTGGAGGCCGTCGCTCCGCTATGCCAGCTCCGACAGAGGAGCTTGGCCAAACCTTGCAGCTGGTGGAGGCACTGCCACCGCAGCTGCCTACCGCCTGCTCTGCCGATGCCCGGCAGCCCGGGGGGACACGCCGCGGCCCGGGGGGACACGCCGCGGCCCGGGGGGGGACACGCCGCGGCCCGGGGGGACACGCCGCGGCCCGGGGGGACACGCCGCGGCCCGGCTGCCACGTGTCAGGTTGAACACATGAAGCCAGTTTTCCGCCCAGCCGCTGCCCTGTGGCTCACGACCCTGTTCCACAATGCCACTAACCCCTCTGCGGCGGTGGTGTGTGAACGCCAACCCTCAACCCTGAGCCACGCATGTCGGCAGGGGCTGGGGGCTGCCTCGGGCACGGCCGGTGCCCAAACCCCACGGCCGTGGGGCACCGCCAACGCCCCACGGCCCAGCAAGGCCTCGGGCACGGGAGCTGCGAGGTGGGGGAGACGGGAGCCCACGGGCCCGGGGAGGGAGGCTCCGGGTCCCGAGGGGGCGGGAAGGTCCTCGCTGCTCCGGGCTGGCGGGGCCGGGGGCCGGCGGCTGCCGCGGCGCAGCCCTAGAGRCGGTGTGGGGGGGAGGGGGCCTAACCGCCGGGCGGAACGGCAGGCGCGGGACTTGGCGTTCCGGCCGGCGGCGGGGACGGGTGCGCCGGTGACACCGCGCCGCTGCTTCTTGCCCTCCCCCGCGAGTGGCTGCCGGGACCCAAGATGGAGTCGGTGAGCAGAGCGGGGCAGGAGATCAGCCTGGCAGCCCTGAAGCAGCACGACCCGTACATCACCAGCATCGCCGACGTGACCGGGCAGGTAGCGCTCTACAGCTTCAGCCCGAAGGCCAACGAGTGGGTAAGTCCGGAGGAGCGGGCCTGGCTCTCCCCACGCCCGGGCCGGGGGGGGCGGCGGCGCGGCCCCAGGCAGGGCGTTCGCGGCCGCCCGCCGCTCTGCCGGCCGTGGCGGGGCCGGGGCTCCGGCCGCCCGTGCCCTCGCCCCGGCAGCCGTCTGGCCCGGGGCCTCCGGGCGGGGGCTGCTCTCGCCCGGGGGAAGTTTGGGATTTGGGTGCTTTCCCCCCGCGGAGGCGCCGACCCCGAAGGGCGCTTGTGCCGGAGGAGAGGAGAGGAGAGGCTGTGCTTGCGCACGGGCAGGCACGGCGTCTTTCACCTCCTTGGGGTGGCTGTGACCGAAGCAGCTGTGGGGCTCGAGGTTTCTTTTGCTCTTGGTGGCCGTTGCTGGGTTGACTTTTTTTTTAATTGTAATTTGTTGTTGTTGCTCATGCGTGTTGAACAGAGCCCTAATTCAGGTAGAGTGGGATTTGAGAAATGTTTGTGTTTCACCGCAGTGAAGAATACTGTTTTTGCTTGACTGCCAGTTTTATCACAAAACTATAAAAATGGAAATATGTGGAACTTCACATTGTCATATGCAGCACTGGAGCTGCATGCAACTTTCTGTGCTTGCGAGTCACAAGCGCATGGTAAAGGTTGCTTTGAAAACTGAAGTATGAAACAGAGCCCTGGTCCATAGTTACATTGTTTTGTTGTTAGCTGTGCTGTCATTGCTGTCCTTTAAGTAACACTGTGGAAGACAGGCTATCCAATATTTGCAGACTAATGGACTGTAGTCCATATTTGAAATAAGGAGTTGTGAGAAAGGTGTTCAGCTTTGACCCAACAGGCTCAGCATAGAAAAGTTGTAGAATACTGTGTATCGCATCATCAGATTGATAGCATGAACAAAATCTTCTGGAAATGGGTTTAATTTCCTAATCTTACGAAGAAAAAATAGGTAGTTTCTGACAAAGAGAGATCATATTTTTAGTCCTGTAATGTCAAACCTCATGGAAAGATAAGGATATTGTAAATCTTTGTAGTTAAAATGCTATACAAAAGCTACATAATTGTGTGAACAAGCATATCCCTTAAATGCAATTGCTGTCTTTTGTAGGAGAAAACCGACATAGAAGGGACCTTATTTGTGTACAAAAGGTAAGGGTTTTTTTTGGGGGGGTGGGGGGTGTTTTCCTTCCTTAGGAAAACAAACCTCAGATGGCTTCATGCGTATCTTTCATACTGGATTTACTGCATCCAGTAAACTCATAATTACTTATTTGTCCAGCTGTTAACGTCTGTATACTCATTTGAAAAGAATAAACTCTGCACATAGGTGAATAACTCTGTCAAAAGCACCTAAAAGTACTGCTGAAAAATCATAAAACTTGATGGAATGCTGCGTATGTATCCACACAATCCTAGTTTATCAAGCTTATTTTGTTAATCCAATAGCATTTGTTAATGTATTGAGTTTGTTAAATGCTGAGTCTTCCTTTGTCTCCTAAAATCCATAAAGTTGATTATGAAAACAATACAGATGACAAATTAAATAATCTGTCCTAACTTACTGTCGGGAAATGGCAGAAATTTTTGTACATGGACAAAGTTGCCTAAAAGCAGGAGATCTGCTAGTATATAGTTTTGGGTGCTACTTGATTTCCTCATCAAAACCATGAAAGAAATTTCCAGTTATATGGGATGGGGGGGAAGGGGTGGGGGGGGAGAACCAGCACATAAAACCAATCATGAATTTAAGTTTTAAATTACAGGCAAACCAAAAATCTAACAATGAAGTAACATTCTGTTGAATGTAAGAAATGTAAATAATGCCGACTTAACCCATCCTGAACTGTCATAGACTAGGTCATTACAATATTTTATCCTGGCACTGTGAAGGGATACTAGTAACCAGTTCCTGTCTACTTTACTTTAGCTCCAAGCTTGGAAATACTTAGTGTAAGAAAGCCAGCCAAACTAAAACCAAAAAAACCAAGCAAAAAGTTTCCGTGTGACTAGCTGATTATTTCAGAGAAGTTCTGTTAGGTGCATTAAAAGACTAACTCATGATGGTAAGGATTGTTTCCCCCCTCCTTAGAAGCTCTTGACAGATTTTGTTGTTGATCATTCTGTAAAGGCGGCCACATTGTTACAGAAATCCTAACGTTTACTAGCTAATTATATCTGATTTTTACCCTGCCTTCATCATGCTGCTCTGTTGATTGTATGACTGCTTACAGGCACAGTTAAGTATGCTGACATGACATTCATGCAGCAAGAGAAAACAGATCTAAAATGATCTTGAACTTCCAGTGCTTGCTTGCTTGATGTTTTCTTTTTCCACCTGGTGTCTAGAAAAAATCCACATAATAAAAATTGTTTCACTAAGCAATACAGTTCTGAATAATTTAATATCTACTTTGACAACACTGGGTTAAATATTTTAAGAGTCTCCCTTTAGGAAGAAATTACTGCTTATGGTTCCCCTCTAGGTGTATTTCATGTTATTTAAGCTAACAGCTTTTTTTATTGTCATACCGATTTACAGTAAGGTAAATGTTGCTCCGTAAGTGGTTTGTTTTTTCTCCTCTAATAAAAGATTCTAAAATGCCTCAAAACTATCTTATGTGAAGTATTGAATACACTTGCATTTTAATCCTGGACCTGCCCTCATTTTTTTTGAATAATTTTTTTTTTTGAGGCATATCTTTGATTCAGCAGTTTAGCAGTGTAGAACTGTAATGTTAATCCTAATCCTACTTTAAGGCAAGTGTAGTTTTAAATTGAAATTAGTTGGCATGCCAAGAAATGGCATAGAACAACAACTATTAGAGCTTCAGGACTGCKAAAGCTTCACCTAATAAAGCGATGGAGATTTGAAGATTAATTCATAACTCTGTTTCAGAAAATTACATACGTTGATCAGGGTATTAATCCTTGTTTTTGTTTTAATTGAAACAATAGGTCAGCTTCTCCTTATCATGGTTTTACGATAGTGAATCGACTGAACATGCACAACCTGGTTGAACCAGTAAATAAAGATTTGGAATTTCAGCTCCATGAACCTTTTCTTCTCTACAGAAATGCTAGCTGTGAGTATAACTTTCTTCAATCCATGTAAACTTCATGTTCTGTTTTATAATCTAGACCACTTCTGATTACTGTGTTGTCTGTTTCAAGTATAACATAATGGGGCAGGTTCCAATGAAATGTCTGATGATGTTTTCTGTCTACGGTGCTAGATTTACTTAAATAGCTGTGCTATTATATTATGATGACCACCTGCTTTCAATAAAAAGAGGATATACTAACAAAGTTCAGTATTGCTATATTCTTTTTAATTAATGATCTGATAGGTTTAATCTAAACATATACACAGTGCTATAGCATTAATAAAAAAAAACTATGAAAGAATAATGAAGACTGATAGGTTTTGAAATTATTTAACACCAAGAACAGTTCTAAGGGCTTCCTCTTTTGCAAGTGAAAAATTAAATATTAATCAGTAGCTGTTTGAAGGAGTTGAGAAAATTGCTGAGCTCTAGGTTGAAGGCTTCTTTCTCCACAATAAGTTTTGTACTCAGGAGATAGATGTCTATACTAAATTTCCTGGAGTCTAGACTCCAGCAAGTCTGGGCATTGGGATAGTCATTATACAGATGAGCGGTAAAATAGTAGTCAGTATCTTCTTGCTGCTTTTTGAATTCTAGTAGTGTTTTGGGTCATCAGTTGAGCTTCAGAGTCCCAGTGTACTGTGTTCCAATTAGGTACACGCTAAAAATCCTGTTACTCCAAAAAGCTCAAAGTTTAAATTATGTAGCCCTTAAGAGAGGAAGAGGGAGTACATGTGTATATGAAAGTCACATTAGGTTAAGTAGATAAATAAAAGGCACCCCACAGAGCAGAGGGACCTCCTGATACAAAGGTATCATTTCACATCCTCTTTTCTAGGCAAAGTTCTTGAAACTAGTTTCCTGCTGTCTAGTGACAGGTTCCCCTTACTGAATTACTCAGAGAACCTGTATGCTGTCCGGATACAGTACTTCCTCAATACCATGTCTTCTTCCTATTGGAATGTCCCCTTGAATTACAGATAGGAACACTGCTTTGGCTATGCTTCAGTGTACCTAAAAGCACAGCCAAATGTTAATTCCTTCCTGTTTCCCCCTTGGAAAGCCTCTGGGATCTGTGGGGAGTAGGATAGATTCCATTATCGTGACAAAGAACAGCTTAAGGTAGGTGGTCTCCTCTGTTTAATAGTCTTAGCAATCCTCCTTCTGTAAGTGTCATCGAGAGGAAAAGTCAAAACTTGTCAGTAAGTTGAGAAGTCTAGGAGATTAGGGAAGTAAATGACTGGCAGGAAATTGGGAGGGGAAAAATATTGCATTGAGTTGKGTATTTAAGCAGGTTGCTTGGTTTCGAAGGAAGAGGAGCTGTAGATGATGGTGGTAGCGGTAGGATGGCCGATGAGGTGGCAGTAAAGAATTGCGATTGTGAGATTGGTGACATAAGGGAAGCAGGAAGTTGATTGATTTCTTTGTTGGAACTGCTGATGGTATCAGGAAGCAGGAGCTGCTGTGGAATTACCAGGGTGTATGCTAGTGGGAGTGACTAGAGGATCACTTAAAGGAAGCAATCAGAGAAGGTAGGCTGTGTGTGAGTTCATTAGAAACCCCTAAAGCTAATTATATGCCTTTCTCACATTGATCAAAGCTCTCCTTTTCCTATGGGACACTATTGTGTAAGATCAGTGGGAGGCTCATGGGAGTTAGGATAGAGATGACATAGGAAGGTACGAGGAAGGAAGAAATTCATACAAAGGTGAGCAAGGAAAATACAGACTGGATATGGGAAATAATTGCATTCTGAAGTAATCAGGAGTATTTTTTTTTTTTCCCTCTTATATCTTTCCCATTGTCATTTTAAAAGACTTTGGTCAGAAACTATCCTTTATTTTGTGACTTTGTCCTGTCTCCTGGAAGAGGGTGGTAGCATGTCCAGAAACAGTCTACACTGATTGCACATTGGAAATGTTCAATGTAGTTAGTATGTCATTAGTTATTTCCCCGAGTGCCACAATAAGCAGCAGATCAGTTTTTGTGTGCTCTGCTAGTGCTCACTGTTCAAATACAAGCTTAAAAGCATAGAAAACAGCATCTAAGCTTTTTATTCCTTACAATTTCAGCACCACTAACTCCCTTACATTTTGCATTTAGTTGTTGTGGTTTGGATTTTCTTCCTTACATGCAGTTTCCCAAATTTTCTGACCTCTGTTCCATGAATTAGTTAGAAAAAAAACCGAATTGTATGATTGAAATGTTCAGTGTTAAAGCTGTTTGCCTCTATATGCATAGTATTCGTGAAACTTAAAAAAAAATCCACAACAACAAACAAAAACAAAACAAAACCTTCAGGATTGATTTGGATTTGCAGACAAATTTCAACACGTATATGTTTTATTTGTATGGGTAGATTAGGGGTTTCTTGTCCAAGTTCTTTTCATGCGGAAGGGTGTCCACTTCTGCTCAGCTGCCTGCTGGCATGGAAAACCTTTGTATTTTTGGGACTAATTCAAATAGGAGTTTTAAGCCAGTGGTTAATGTAATGTGTATCTCTTAAGGGCTTAATGTGGTGTATCTAACGGCTTAATGTGAAGTTCTTCTGAGATCCTTTAATGACTGAAAGAGGATGGACTACTAGGTTGTGCAAGGAAAAACTCTCTTATACAGAGTGTTGGCAACAGCCCTGTTTCTCAGCCCTGTTTCTTGTAGAGTGGGTTTTTTTTGTTTGGGTTTTTTTTTTTGTATCTTGCTTGAGGAAATCTACTGTGATCATTAGAAATTCTTAAGAGTAAGTTGACCTGCTAAGATTGCTGAATGATTGAACTGATGATTCTGTTTCCTTGGCTTACAGATGGGGAATGGTTCAGACTACCTCATAAAAACCTAAAATCATGTTACTTAATACTGCTGTTTGGCAGAGACAAACAATGTTTTGTGCCTGTATATTTAGATTGTAACAGGATCAATGACAAATCATGGTTTACACTTCCCCAGGGCATGGTAGAAATAGTAGAAGATGATCAAAGCAAAATTATGCCACCACGTATTCGGGGAAGGTTCCATGTCAACAATCTTTATAACTGAATATGATACTACTGTTTTATAAACTTCACATTTTCACTTTGTTCTGGGATTCTGTCTTGACTTAAGATAATAAGGGCAAAGTCTGTTATGTATACTGGATCAGACCTCTGGCATTTCTCTCTTAAATGGCATGAGAGCTGTTCTGAGTGACGTGTCAAGTGACGTACTCCAGTCTATGCAGAGCTGCTAACAAGTTATATGAGAAACTTTGCAAACAGTATATAAACATTATTTTTGCTTGGCTGGAGGCTATAAGAATTATTTGCCTGTCATGCTAGATCATAATATTTTTGTTGGGTTTTACCATTCTTTTATGGTTTGATTTGTTCAAATACTTATTTTTAATATTCAAAGTTGGCTGCATATCAGAACTTACTTTTGTTAAGCTGTAGACATGAGATCCTTTATCCAATTGCACAAAGGCTTTTTCATACTCTTAGAACAAGATTAGGTAATAGCCATTTTATTCTCACAGGAAAGGAGGCCTGACTTATATTTCATAGTTGTTGGGGGGGGGTTCCCCACATTTTTGCAGGGTGGGATATAAAGGAGTCTTTCATGGATATTCTGGAAGGAGCATAGACCAAGTGATGCAGTACCTTTCTTAGATATCTACCTTTTATTGTGTTCACTGAGTGAAATGGAAGACATTTGGGTCAATTTGTTATTAATTATTCTGGTTAGATGTAAGACATGTAGAGGCTCCCCTCCTCTCCTCCCCCTCCCCCCCCCAAAAGAATACCTTTTTAATATTTTAGCCTTTAATGGGGAAATCTTTCCCAACTCCAGAATTTTTTTTTCTCAAAATCATTCTGGCTACATAATATGGTTCAAGCCCCAAAAGAATATTTAAATCCAAAATTTTGAGAAAGGCTATGTGTACTTTAGAAGCTGTATATAATGCTGCCCGAAAACTTACACCATTTATTCATGAGGCATCAGATTCTAAAGCAAAAATGGCAGGGAGTGTGACTAAGAAGCTGTGATACATTATACCAGTTACAGTGGTAAATAGAAAAAAAGGTATTCTACTTTTCATTGTTGGAATTGAAGAAAGCAAATATCTCCAAATGTGAACAAATCAAGAAATTACCAAAATGAAAAGAAATTGGTTGATTTAATGTAACATTTTTAATTTAGAATTCCTCTTAAAAGGTAGAATTTTTTAGATTATACTTCATACTTAATGTGCTATTTATTATTGCTTAGTCTGGAATATGTGTTGCCGGGTACATTTGATCCTTGTCTAACTTTCCCTCTGGACGCATGCACATTCTTTAGAGTATTCAGAGTATTTGTTCATGAAGCACTGAATCCCATTGACCTATTTTTTTTTTTAATGAACCTAAGCTTGTTTCCTCTTGTCTGTGTTTTGTGAAAAGTATGTTAAACCCCTTCAAAAAAAAAAATGCATACAGTTATGCCAGTAATAGTAATAATAGTCCAATCTGAAAGTTCAGTACTTTCTTTCAATCTGTAACGTGAGAATTTGGAGCTGATAGTTGATAGTTTGCTTAATAATAGAGGAAAATTAGTCAAAGTTTTAAGCAATGGCCAAC
Organism: Phoebastria nigripes; assembly: GCA_035582835.1. Taxonomy (NCBI): domain Eukaryota; kingdom Metazoa; phylum Chordata; class Aves; order Procellariiformes; family Diomedeidae; genus Phoebastria; species Phoebastria nigripes. The sequence goes on along the minus strand of JAYKAV010000068.1, from coordinate 183,720 downwards.
TTACCTCTTAAAGTCTGCAAGAAGTATTCTTCTAACTCTTTCTCGTTTATAACTTTCCCTCTGTATCGGTGGTGTTGGTCTTGATTAAAAGGCTTTTTAATCCAAGCTAGTTCACTTGGGAGGTCAGGCAGATTGATTTCCATGGTGCTGAAAAGACAGATGCTAAGCATAAAACTTGGGTCTTAAAATAAATGGTCCTTGTTTGGTGTGGGGTTTTTGGGTTTTGTTTTTTTTTTTCTTGCTTGCTTCTTATTCCTGTCCAAGGGTAAGACTTAGTAAAACAAAAATAATGGATTTTGGAGAGGTTTATATGTTTAAGTGGAAAACTCAAGTGCTGTCTTCTGGGCTTGTTGTATTATCATTAATTAAACAAACTTGTATTCAGAACAGCAAAAGCAAAATGAGTTGCATTATTTCAAATGGCTTTTAAAATTCTTTGAAAGAGCTCCTGACTGGTTTCAAAACAGGGCATCTTTACTGGTAAGGAAAGTCTCTCATTATCACCCTTGTTCCTGGCTGGCAATGCATCAAGTATAACATATCTCTGTGACTGCCAAAGCTGAATGGCTCTCCAGCAAGCGCATTAACCCAGTGGTTTAGTCTGAGATAAGAAAGGAGCCTGGTCTTGATACCTTTATAGCAGAAGAAGCAATGCAAGCTAGGGGGAGGGGAGGAACAATTGAAAGCTGTTAAGAAGTTCTAAAAATATTTTGTTTGACCTGAAAGTTGGGACTCTAACTGGAAGGGGTTTTCCGCTCTGGTTCGGTGTTGCAAAGCAGTAATCCCTCTCATTCCACACCATACTTTGTCAGATGGCAGTTTGTTAAAATGTTCCTGATCTTGGATGCTATTTGCCACCTGCTGACTTACTCCAGTGCAACTGCTTGTGGGATTGTGCTGTGAACTGTATTTGTGAAATGGCCTTAGATATTCAAAAACAATAAGAAAGGGAGGGACTTTTTTATTAATTCTAATGATTTATAAATCTATGGGGCAGGCTAATATTTAAATTGGGGAAAATATGAATAGTGAATGAGGAATCTCAGTGAAGAAGATACCAGAGCAGATTGACTGAGGAGAGGTGGCATTTCAGCTAACCTTGCTACTGGAAGAAGTATGAGCTTTGAGAGAGATTGCTTTATGTGCTTTTGCCTTAAACTAAATTTGAAGTGTAAAATGATGCATATACTATATGCAAATGATGCATATATGTACTTTTCTTTATGGGAGTGAGATTGGGTTAAGTTCATTTCCATTATTACCTTATAGGATGGGTTTCAAAACACGAGTCCTTTCTTTCCAGAGAGAGTTTGAAAGGTTATTGTCCTCCACTTCCAGCTGTTCTGCTTCATTGTATAGCAACATCTAAATTGGAAGTGTAAAATAAAACTTTTCTCTCTCTTCTATCAGCTCTTCCAACTAGCTAAGGTAACTTTTAAACAGATCATCTTTTTGAATGAGGTGAAGCTGTATCTGCACAAATGGCTAAACTGCTAAGGCAGGAGAGTGATAGTGTCTGGAGTCTCTGAAACTGGCAGTGCTGATGAGTCTCATGTATGCTGCTTCTGGCATAGCATTTTCAGGCTACAGTTTCATGAACATTTTAACAGTTTTGCCTTACTGAGCTGCCCCCAGCTTCTTGTTTCTGCCCTCTCTCATGTGCTAGATGGCATGTTTGTGAAGCTGATGTGCAAACAATATCAAGGGACTGGTCTGAACTAAAATGTATCCAGCTGACATAAGGGAGAGGGGTGAATTGGGGTAGAATAAGTTAATGGCAAAGTTGTGGGAATGTAAGGGTGGTGACACTGCTTCTTTCTGCTTACTTAAAATGAAAACTGAAGTGAAACTACAGCTTTGGGATGCAACTTCATTTTATGTTGCTAAAGAGTGAGGACTCTGTCTCACTGTGGCACTTAGCTATCCCCACTCCTAATTCAGATCTGCTAACTGGGCAGCATTGGAACAGTAAGCTGACTGCCCCATGAAGCAATGGGAGCACAATGTAGAAGAGACCAAGACCTTCCTTTTGGTGTCATCCAGCTGTTAGGCTTGAGCAGGAAGACTTCCATAATGCTGCTGTTTTCTCAAAATCTCTTCGTTTTCCCATAGCAACTTCAATCAAGTTTTAATGATTGATCCACTCAAGTTTGGAGAGAAGTTGAGTGTTAAGTGTTTAGATAAATATTTGTGGGTCAGTGTTTCTAATAAAAATTACATATGTCAGAGAAGAATGTAGATGAAGATAATTGATGACTTTTTTTAGTTTTATGAAATCTGATTTGTCTGTGATACGGGTTACTCATGACTTCATGTGTGTCAAAATGTAGAGTGAATCCAGCTGAAAGGTATTGCTGATGATCATTACAAACTGCTTCTACTTGATTACTAAAGGTGCTGCCCAGCATTCAGTGTAGAAAAGCTGGATGGAAAGTGTTGAACTAGATGGAAAAATGAGTCACTTAATTTAGTGGCTTCTGTTGGATGAAACTCTTAAAAGAACTGCAGTAGAAAGATGTGTCCTTAGACATATGAACATTCAGCTAATGTTTATGCTGGGTGTAGTAAAAGGATCACAGATTTGAAAAGAACTGGTAAGTACCAACTCTGTTTTTAATAAAAGGGTGTTCATAGCTAAAGTTGCATGCTTGTAAGAAATATATCGAATATAGTAATGCAGTTGGAACACACACACATACTTCTGGGGCAAGGGAGCTGAACTGATAGTACAAATGAGTCCTCTTTTGAAAAGAGGAAGGTAAACATTCCAGCCTGTCGGACCATATCTAAGTTAATGCCCAAGTTTATTTGTTCATAATCTGCTTTACATCTTTGTAATACTCTTAATGTTTTGCAGTGACTCCCTATGATTGCTTGCCAGTAGTACAAAGTGGAAAAAAGCCTGATACTCTGTACACCAAACTGAGATTTGGATCTACTTCTGGTCTTGTGTAGGCCTGTTTCTGGCAGAATTGAGTGTGACTTTTATCATTTGTCCCATTAAGATATCATTATAGGTTCCTTATCTTCATTTCTTCAGCAAGCATGCTTTTGAAGAAGCTTTCTTCTCTTGGCAGTTTGTCTGATAATGAAGTCAGGGAAGGGAAAGAGCTTTTCTTCAGTGTTAAAATATGCTACATGACTAAAGTAGTAGCTCAAACGGGAAACATTTTCAGGTTTCTATGCAGTAGACAATCCAGTTGTATTAAACTGTAAATATTAATAAATATTTCATAAGCATTGGCTACATCTATGAAATGCTTTTTTTATTGGCTTATGTCTTTTGTAAGAAGAAAGTTCCTTAAATTGTGCTGTATTGATTTCTTTGTTTATGACTTGAAAAGCTTTGTTGTCTATTACTTAAGCTGTAACTTCTAAAGAAACAAACACCCAAATGAATGTAGTTGTTATTTTATAAAATAAAAAAAAAAGAAGCAAAGTAGAACTTCAGTTTGTCTTAGGATATTGTTATAGAAATGAGGTGTGGGCATGACTTTTTGGGGGTTTTGGTCCAACACAGTAAGCCTAGGAAAACTGGAAGGTCTAGCAAAAAAGTTTGGTGAATAATTGCCCTCTTTGCCATGGCTTGAAATAATTTTAAGTGGGCTTTGGTTGAGATTTTTGAGTGTTTTGAGGAGGAAAGAAAAAGCAGGGGGGAGAAGGATTTCACTTTGAAATAAAAATCTACATCTGGCTGGAAAAGGTTGTGTATTTTTTTTTTTTTTTTTTTTTTTTTTTTAAACATTCCTTTCCTTGACTTTAAGTCATATTTTTATAACCGCTCAGTGATTTCAGCTTCATAAAAACATTGGCATGAACTGCAGTATAAAGATGAGTTTTAAAAGTCTAAAAGCGTCTTTTCAGAAATGAAAATATTTTAATGGTCACATACGTGAAGTGTCCAATTGCCTTTGATGTACTTGCACATTATGCTTTGAAAAACTTCATAGGTGAACCAAGATTTAAAATAACCTGCTTTGTGGGTTGGATTAAATAAAATTCTGAAAAGAGTTCTGCAGATTTGTTGTGTTGGCACAACTGCGGGGACAGCGAGGAGATGAGTATGTGTGTGGGTAAAAGTGGCCTCTTTGAAGTGGGATTGCTGATGAAGAAATAGTACATGGCACTACTGGCAAAGTTTCTCCCTCTGATGGAGTATCTTTCAGCTCAGTGATCAGGCTCTAACTCTGCCAACTTTCAATGGAATTTTACTTATTCTGAAAGCCAGAATGGGGCTTAGCGTCTTGCTGAGCTGGAACCCTTTCGCCCTCGTTGCTTTGTCCTTGATACCTTCAAAGAGTAGGGTTCAAATATGAATCTAGTCCATGAATGTGACAGTATGATTTGAGCTTTGGTACTGCTTCCTTCCTATACAACTACTTCTCTTACAAAAAGAGTTTGGAGAGGGAACCTTCCAGAGGGCCTCTGACTGAACCGTCATACTGTAATTCAAACTTTAATATTTTTGTTGAGCTTCAAAAATAGACAAATTTAAAAATGAGTGTTTAAAAAAAAAAATGGATATTCTTTAGCCTAGTTGGTAAAGTCAGTAATTCAAAACAGAAGGTTGCAACTGTAGTGAGAAGGCATCTGGTAGTTAAAACTTCATTTTCCTGCCACTTTTATTTACAACCAGTATCAACATTTTGTAGTTCTTGCATTTAATCTGACTGAAGTTGTATTTGTGTTTGCACATGTGCTATTTCTGATTACTTTATAAATAGTAGTCAGTCACACACAGAATATTTGAGTGGAAATTGATGGTAATTCATATGTTGCAGATCTAACGGACTGCTGGTTTTATGCTTTTTTCCCTATTGATTTGATTTTTTTTAAACCTTTGTCTTACACTTGCCTTTTTTTTCTTATTTTCAAGTGTCAATTTACAGTATCTGGTTTTACGACAAGAATGACTGTCATCGAATAGCAAAACTCATGGCTAAGTAAGTACTGTGGTCTTATTCTGTAATTCTTTTATGCAATACAGAAAAAAAAATTGAACCTATTAAACGTGTTCGGGATTTTTCTTATTCTCCTTAAATAGAAAAATACAATGTTCTTACTGGTACTGGTTTTTTTAGTAATCAAAATGGTTTTTTTGTTTTTTAAAAAACTACAGCATTAAAATTTTCAGTTAAGTGGTAAAAAAATCAGTTGGAGTATTAGTTGGCATTCTCCAAGGAAAGCAAGTATAAACAGTGTTTAATACTTCATATTTTATTTTGTATAGGGATGCTGGCAAAAGATCCTCTGATGCAGAAAGTGTAATCAAATAAATGATGGCCATGTTTTTTTGATTGGTTTTGTAGTTTGGTGGTGGGCTGGTTTTTGTTTGGGTTTGTGGTTTGTCTTTTTTTTTTTTTTTTTTTAAGGCTTAGTTATTATTACTGACTGAAGTGAAGAGATTGGAGAATAGTGGGCAGAAGTAGGTGGAATCTGGTAGAATTAAAGTGATGTTAGGAGAATAAGCAAAACTATGAAATAATAGGAGCTTGTTGTTGCTAATTTCTGGATTGTTTGTTGTTTTTTTATTATTATTTTTCTTTCTTTTTTTTTCCCCCTTTGGAGGTGAAGTTGGTTTATAAAGCTGCCATGTCACTTGCTCACATTTTGTAGTTCCAAGGGCTCCTAGAGATGTCATGCAGCAGGAGAATTTCTGAAGTGATCTCAATTTAAAGAAACCCTGAAAGACTGTGTTTGCAATAACATGGTTTTGTTAGTTTGTTTCAGCTGCTATCACTGTAGCAATGCAGTTAGTGTATCCCTACTGTAGATGGTTGCACTGCCACAGCTGAGGAGGGCTTCAGACTACAGAAGTTTGAGTGAACAGAGGTCAAAGAAGGCTGGAAGTGGTTGAGTTGGCAATATGGCATAAAGTCTGTAAAACATGTTGTGATTGCAGGGTATTCTTGCACCTTTCTGCTCCTTCAGGTGAGGTGCCTTGCAGATTAAGCCAAGACTTTTTACTAATAGAAAAGGATGAGAATTAACTGAAGCAAATCTTCAGTGTTCTTATAAAAGGAAAGAGCTTGAAGTGTGTGACAGGGTAGTTACACTAGCAAAAATGCAAAATTGCAAAATGCAGATGCACTGCACAGGGTATCTTGTCATCCCTTGTTTTCTGCTTTGCTTTTCTTCACCGTCACACTCTACTTTCCTGAACTTCCTTTTCTATTGCATGCATTAATCAGCATGTCATGTCTTGCAAGTCAGGACATCTTGAAGACTGGCAAAACTTAATTATATGGAAACTAGTCATAGTGTAGACATTTTAAGCTGAATTCTAATTTCTTGTTCTTGGGATTTTGCTTTGGATTATTTTGGCTTTTCCCCACAGAAGCAATGTAAAACAACACAAATGACAGACTTTGATATCAAGGTGTCTTTCTAAAATACTCTTAAAATATTTTTTGTTTCTCTCATCCTGATAACTCTATAGAGTTCCCACTTCCTGCTTTTTTTCTTTTTTTTTTTTTTTTTTTTTTTTTTTGTCCCCAGCTCTGTTGGACTTTTTGCTGTTATTTGGCTTATCCAAATACAAGGATTAATTATAAGGATTAATGGAAAACAATTGTGTGAAACTGACTCTCAGAAATTGTTACCAAAACAAATAAAATGTCTATTGCTTCTCCGCTTTATAAACAGAGCATCAGAAGGGCAAGGTTTTCTTTTTTTAATGCACCTTTTAATTTAAAACCGTGATTAATGTTTGCAGTGGGGGAGAGAGCTGAACTCTTCAAACTCTACCATTCTGTCATGCTCAGCTACACTGCAGATCTAAGTGTCATATAGCAAAACTTGAGTTCATTTGGTATTAAACTAGTCTAGTCACTATAGCACAAGTCATGGGCTATAGATACTTCAGGGATCTTTAAAAGTGTAATCAGGTAACAGACCAGTCTAGCCATGGCTCAGCACTCCATAAAGCACGTCTACCCTTTTTGCTGGATTCTGTAATATTCTGAAAATAACTGTAACCCACTAGGTTCATTTAAAGTCAGTCTGGGAATAATCTAAGCTTTATTGTCATCTCCTTTGTAAACTACTGTAGCCTGCCTTTTCTTGGGTCCCTGATGCCTGTATTGCAGCTTTATTAACACACAGAGGCAGAAGTGCCAAAGCTGGCATTATTGCTTCGCCCCCATTTATGGTGCAGATACTGACATGCTCTTGTGATTGTAGCATCTCAGCACCCTAGAAAGTTTCTGAGATTACAAATTATTTTGGAAGGTCAAAAAGCTGAAATGTGTTTTTTAAATGTTTTGAATTTTTTATGGTAGGTGTTGGAATGATTGTGGATTAAAACTATCTTTGAAACTGAAATCAGAGTTAATACATCAAGCATACTTTGGGGAACATGTATTGAGCTTTGTCACTTCAGACTTATGCAAGTGAAACTAGAGAAATCGAATGTGTACATAAAAAAGATTTATTGAATGGATATTGACAGAATACAGACAGTTAAATTTTGCTAAGCTGGCTAAGACCTCACTTTAGTATGATTTTTAGTCTTTGCTGCCATTAACTTGGTTAGAAAAAAGGTATAAGTGATCTTTGCTAGCCTAAGTACTGTTAGTAATAAGTCTTTCATTATCTGAGTGCTTTTTTTCATAAAGCCTTTCTTCATTATTAGATTATGGAATGTCTGAATACTTCTAGTTCTTTTTTCCTTTAAAATTGTGTACTGGTTTGGGGGTAACAAAAATATTTACAGAAGCATTTTTATACTGAGAAAGGTATATAGTGGAAGTATATTTACTTTTATTTGTTGAAAAGGCACTGTAGAATGAAATCATACTTCATTTGGTACCACATTCCTTATAGCTTCTGAGTATCTGAAGATTCATATTAGGGAAAATGAAATGAAGGCATTCTAGTTGCACATTACTGCGGGATGGAAAAGCTGCACTTCTGAAGCTGTTGTTACAAACTGAATGAAAAGCCAATTGATACTATTTTGCCAACATCCATTTCCACAAACATCAAGCTTTCTCTTCCCCAAAAATGGGTAGAAGGCAGTCAGAAGAAAAGTAAAAATGCTGATACTTCTGTGTGCTTCTCTACAAGGAGAAGGCTGAAACTGCAGGAATTATTTCATCCTGGGATGAAAGATGTATTTAAGAAAACTTAAAATATACTTTTTAAAAATAAAATAAAATTGCATCTTAGAGAAGGAAAGCTACATTTCAGTGCATGATAGCAGGCTTAGTTCAGTGTATTTTGAAATAAATATTTACGTTGTCTTCCAGGAGTATTAATTTTGTTCCACGGTTTTTGTCTTTGTCTTGGGTGGAAATTTGGATCGGCACCCTTTTGTTTAGGTGGGGTTTTTTGTATCACTGATAGGAAAGAGTACTGCCTTTATAGTACCTCAGAGCTTCAAAAACATAACCATAAAAGGTTTCAAGGAGATTTGCATTCTCTTTCCTGCTGTTTGACTTGACCTTATTGTGCCAGACTGAGTTAACAAGATTGCAGGCCATCCATTTATATTTTGGTGGCTTATCTTTCAAAAGAAAAGTAAATTAGTGTTTGTGGGCTTTGTAATCACAGACTTCACTTCTCACATTCTCTCTCTCTCTTCCTGCTCCCCACCCCCTCTTCTGTGAGGTTGTGCCAGGTATATTTTCAATGCTATAACTGCAGATATTCTTAAGCAAACTGTCGCAGCAGCTACTGTGTCCCCGAAGGAATGTGTGTCTCTTCCACTGTCTGATATAATGGAAAGAAACAGCAGGCCTTGCTTAAAAAAGATTTAATCCTGGATTGCACACAGAGCATGCTCAGTGTACAGATTTCCGTTGGTTAACTTTTTTCCCCAGCAAAGGTATTTGATTTACAGAACTTTTTTTGTTTTTAAAAAGAATTCTAGAATTTTCTGAAATGAAAAAAAATTATGGGAGTCATCAAACTGCTAACTTCAGAAGGAATTAATTTGGGTCAAGTTAAGTCAAGATGATTGTTTATGAGGGATGAGCTTTCTAGAAGTAGGACAGAAACTAGGGTTTTTCAAATCTTTGTGAAACTACTGCATTCTGACATGTAAATTTGTAGGGGGTTTTTATTTTTAGGTTAGTTTATAGGTTTGTTTTACCCTGTTTCAACAGTCAGACCCAAACTGGCTTCTGAGTTACAGGCAGCAAGCTAGAAGTAGGAGGGTATCTCAGAGAGTTTTGGGAGTATACTCTCACAGTTACCCCATCACCACCATCTGAATGTAACCTGCACAAGACAGAAGATGGAGGAAGAGCCATTAGACAATTATCTACAGGAGAAGATCATTTAATTGTTATTCTGCAAAAAAAAGAGTAAACTTTAAAAAGGTAACATACTTCATAATGGACAATAGAAAAATATTATGAAATCTTTTTCAGAAATCTTTGTGAAACATTTCTGTGAAACGGAGGTACTCCTTGAAGATGTTTTGCTATGAGACCAATTAGTACTATTTTAATGGGAAGATGTTTTGCTGAAACCTTCTGGATGAACTAGTTAAGAGCAGAAGGAGGGTCTCAAGACTGAAGCCTTTGCTTCACCTATCAGGCAGCACATGCATGACTTCAGCTGTCCAGAACTTTCCCTTTAACTGAAGTATTTATTTTTTCTGATACAATTATGCTGTCACTTAAAATCTCAGCAAAGTATTCTGGTTCTTTTACCTTGCTGTTTCTCATCCCTGGTTTTGGAGTTGAGTTTAGACAAGTCCTAAGTCAGGACTGTATGACCGTGTGGGGTGCTAGAACAAAATGTTCTCTCAGGGTGTCACCATAGAAACATTTGCACAGTATTGAGCCGCTTCATCTAAACGAGCACATGCTGCAGTTCTTAGAAATTGTCAGACAGAATGTAGATTGGCCTCCGTATTCTAAGTTATGTTTGCAGGTGAATGCTTGCTTAAAAACAGAGAAAGCTGTACTAATAATGAGAAGCTGGTTAAATAAGCAGCCTGTATGATTAAAAATTTTCAAAGTAATTTTGAAAGCAGCATTGAATTGTTAAAAGCCAAATCTAACCCTTCTTCAAATAAACACAGCTAAACTCTAGTGACGTAAAGAGGCTTGGTTGCTAGAAAACTGGGAAGAAACTTCCAACACTTGAACTATTTTTTTCCTCAGAAATGGCAACATAGAGGTGCATATAAATATCTAATGATTCTACAGTCTGTAAAATCCAGAGTTACTCCTGAACCCTAACTGACCCAAAGAAACCGGAGGCTGGAATGATTGACACTTTCTGTGATTGTTATGAGGGCACCTCTTGGCTTCCCCATCAGCCATCAGTTCCACAGCATGAGAGTTCTCGAGTGGCGTGCCAGCTCCAGAGCTCTGCCCTGTTTACAGTGCTTGTTTTTTCTTAACTTATTTGATTAATGCAGGCTTAAAAAAGAAGGGATTACAGGCTGGTGTGTGTTTATTTCAAGAGGATAAGCTTTAGCGCATTGCACAGCCATGTATATCTTGTGAACTGCGTATGGATTAGGTGTAGAAATATATGCTGCCTTTACTTTTCTTAACGAAATGTACCAGGTATACATCATCTTCTTGCATATCTTAACCGTCTTTTAAACTGAAATTTTTTGATACTTGAGGCAGGTAGGGGTGGAGTAGAAGTGGCACCAAAGGCTGGAGGAAAAGATGTGTTGTAGACCTGCAGGTAATTGGAATGACTACAGGGCAGCTAGAGAAGAAAATGGTTTGCCCTTCTTTCCAGAGCCTTAAGTGGGGGAGTAAGGGGTAACTTGCTCTAAGCCTCCTTGCAGACTGACTCCAGAGACATCTGGTGTGAGCCAGCTCTCTTCTTTCCCAGTGTCTTTGTTTTGTTGTATAATGGTAGGCCTCATCCTCAATTAGAACTGTTTTGTAATTGATTTCATTGAATAACATGGCTTGATATGGCTAAATACGAAAAAAATGCATGTTAGGAAGTAAAGAGTAAAAAATTTATTTTACTCAGCCTATGGTATAATACATGTGCTCTTTGTATAATGCGTGCTTGAATGTCCACATATTTTATTGTAAAAATGTCTAAATATGACCATTTACAGAAGTAGTGTTTACTGTGGGCAAACTTTGTGAGAGGCAGACCAGTGCTTTCTGGATTGGAGATAAATCGTACAGACCGTTTGACAGTTTGACTTGTATAAACCTTGTAGCAAATGAAAACTTGTGTAACTTTGGTCAACTATGCGTTAGGTTTTTATACAGGTGGAACAAAATGTGTTAATATTCTGGGAGTACATTTTTCTTTGCTGCTTTTTGCAAGATGTTAACTCCAGATAAAATTTTAAAATCCTGTTTCTCCTTTCTTGTAATAGAGTGGTAGAACAAGAAGCTCAGAGATCGCAGCAAGTTTCCCAGGACAGAAAAAGTCCCAGCAGAACCAATGGCTGCAATGAAAACAGGCCCATTGACATCCTGGAAATGCTTAGTAAAGCCAAGGATGAATATGAACGAGTAAGGAATTGTCTCTTTTTTTTCTTCCCGCCTGCCTGCCCCCCCCCCCCCCAACCTTATGAACAAATAAGAACACTACTTCTACTTCTGAATAAGCGGCTTAGGACATCATATGGAGTCCACTGAAACTGCATGCCCTGTGATTTCTGAGAGAGAGATGATAGAGAATGATTCTGATATACTAAATTGTCCTGTGCAACACACTCTAACCCAAGATTGCAAAGTAGTGCACCTAATCCATAATTTAATCGGCCTATATATTCTTATGTTTGAATTGCTACCTTCGGGGGTGRGGGGGGGAAATACAATTTTAAAAACAGGTACCTGGAGATGCAGAAGATGCAGACACAACAAAATATTTTTCTAAAATAGGTGCATGGGCTGCTTAATCTCAGTACTCATCTACTGTCTTGTTTTGTGAGATCATTGTCAAAGGAAATGTGAACGAATAGGTATATATGTAACACTGTAGAACATACCACTGAACATGTCTGGTTTTGTGATCTTGAAGTTCCATTATTGTAAATATTCCTTATAGTGGCTGACACTTTGGTTTTTCAGTTTTTTTCCTCTGTACTGAAAGTCACTGGAGGAGATCTGCTATGATTCATGCCATAATCAAGAGCATTCACTGAGCTGCACACTAAAATGCTTTAGCATGTTGAATAATATAACAGAAGCCCAGAAACTTTGTGAACTATCCCATGTCTGTGATACAAGCAGAGATGTACAATGACTTAGAGAGAAGGGGTAATGTGGGGAAAAATTAATATTTTAAAACAGTGTGGGATTTGCATGTTGCATGAATTCATAAGTTCTATCTCTGTAATTATTATCTTAGTGGGCAACTCTTTGCCTACTTTTTCATTATTTTTCATTTTTAAGAAAGCCTATCTGGAAACCAGGTTTTAACACATCAGCTGTGTTTTGTTTAAAGAGCAGGCATTCTCTGCCATTGTTTCAGTAGCCTTGTTTTCAGACTGATGTCTTGTTCCCTCCCTCAAGTACACTTTACTAGGAGACAGTCTCTGATTTCAGGCAAGATAGGTTGAATACTGATTGTGTGATCCAACTTGAAATGTAGCTTTATAGGCACATTTTACAATGATTTCTACAGCTGTGAGAAAATTTTGTCTCTGGAAATAGCAAATAAAAATTGTACCCAACAGCATCTGTCTCTTAGTCTCAAAAGAAGTCTTGTGGTATTAGAGACTAGAGATTTAGTCATTCAGTGCATTTGTAGACTCTATGAAGCATATTTTTAATAGCTGTAGACTAAGTATAACAATACTGTTCCCCTATCATTCTGGTCCCCAGTTTACTACTTCTGTCCTGTCTACTGTGTGTCTATCCTTTTAATAAATTAATTGATTTCAGAAGGGTGAGTCTGGTATCTTTTGCCAGTGCTAAATTTACAAGTTTACAAAATGAAGGAGAATATTAGTTCTCTTAGGAAAGAATTACTTTATATAGTCCTGAGGACCAAATTCATACATGCAGGACAAATATAAGGGTAATATGTGGGAGATCCAAAAAAGGAAACAAAGATTCTGAACATGCTTCTCCCCAAGTATAAGAATACCAGAATGTGCGATAGTAAAGTAATGTGTGAGTATAACACTGCAGAGCTGTGGTATGGTTTTTGTTGTTGTACTGGTGGGAGAAGAGTTACACATTAGTAGAGTGCTTGATTCCTTCCAGAACTTGCTTGTGCATTAGGTCACAGCAGAGTTCCTTTAAGTACTTGGGGTTTGAGTCTTTATAGGATTCTAGATTGTTACAGTACATTGTGGGATGAGGAGAAAAGAATGAATACGTGGATTAARCCTTGTATGAGCCAACTTAACTTGTCACTTTCTGACATAGATTGAGGGCAGGTGAATGTGACAAACCATACAACATATTTGACCCAGGCTAGATATTAGTTTCTGAAAATCAGTAATGTGTTTTTTGAATGCTTTAAATACAGATTTAAAAAAAAAAAAAAATAAAATTCCTTCTGATTCTTTGAGAATCAATGCTGTTTGGGGAGAAGGTGTCTTTGTATGAAGACCAGCATTGTGGAAGTAGCAACTTTTGTGAGAGCACAGAAGGAACCATCAAAACCTGAATGACTCATCTTTCAATGTTGTATCAATTGAGATGGATTTGAACAAATTGAAGGATTTTTGGGAAGGAAAAAAAAAAACCCAAAACAAAAAAAGAAAACACACACCATGAGAACTCACTGTTTTGGTAGTGCCCTCTTAGGGTGTGATGAAGCCTTTCTCRCTCTTTGTCCTTGCAGTATTGGATAATACACATTTCTAACAGATGGCTCTTAAAAATTACTCAGAAAGGACATTCCAGCTTCTCCTCTCCTAATTTTCAGATCTTTTTCATGTAAGAGTACTGAAAAGCTTTTGCTAGAAACAAAGTTCCTAAGCATCATGGATGAAGCTCTGTAAACAAGTAAAATACTGATAAACAGGCAATGGTATGCAGATTTTGTGGTGGACAGTCAATGTCTGTGGTGCCTGTAATACAATAGGGAAATACGCAGGGCATGGACTTCAGTAGAGCTACTGAGAGTTACTATATAATTGGGGTTTTTGTGTCTTGATCTTTATTAGTTGTTGTTACTCTGTGTGTGTGTTTTGTTTCTTGATGCTTTTAGAACACTAGTGAAACTAGAATAATTATTTAATTTCCTATGTGTGTGAACCGTGAACTGAATCTGTTCAACATAATCCCATAGCCTGCTATGACTGTAGTTATGTAGAAGTTGCCAGATAAACAGAATTGAGCAATGTTGGTCAYGTTTCAAGCAAACTTCTTTGGAGAATGTTCTGTTGACCACCTTGGCTTTAGCAACAAACCTCTGGCACATTAATTTTGGAACTCCTTGTAGCCAAGGTATGTCAATGTTAACATGATTAAGTAACCAACTTGTTTTGAAGATGGCTTCTTGAGAGACCTTTCCTGTCTTAACGTTTGGGGGGGGTTTAAATTATTTTATGGCACTTGGTAATTACGCATGAATTTGTATTTAGGAGCAGAAAGTACTTATCTGCCTGGTACATTCCAGATGGATCATACAGTAATCCTTGTGTGCAGCCCACATGAGATTGGCAGAATGTCAGCATGAGAAGGGGGCAGAGAGAGTGAAAAAGAGATTTATGAAGGTCTGAGTGATTTAATCTAGGATTCCAAATCAGCTTAATCCTTCAAGTACTCGCTACATCAAGTCCATATGTGAAAATGAATGAATTCTGAGATTTTTTTTTTTTTTAATGAAGTGAATGGATGCTTTTTATAGTGTGGTGTTTTGTGTGTGTGTTTCAGTATGAGCATGGAAACATACTGCAGCTCATCCTCTAGTGAAATGAAAACTATGCTTTGTCTGATTTTGTAATCACAAGGCATCCAGCATTTCAGGCACAGAGTTTTGACCTTCAAGTTAGTGGCTAGAAGTCGGAAAGATGGGAGAAGTTGCTTCTCGCTTCTGTCCCTAAATCACAATATATAGTCTTGATGATATATTTATTGCTTTCAATTAGAAATTGAAAACAAAAGAATAATAAAGCTCAGATTGGTTTTTTTAACTTGTTGCTAAAAAGCTTAACCCGTATTTTGCTGCTGTGGGTAAGCGACCAGAGTAATCRTCATGTGTTTGCTAATGTTCAGCTGTATCATATGCATGCAAACTAAGGTGTAGTTTACTTATTGAAAGCTAGACTGTTCTACAGTTTGGTTTTTTTCACTGGTGATTTAAACTGTAATACAATTTCTATATTTGTTTATGTATATATTTATTAAAGATGAAAGTCAACTCGATCTGTAAACATACTGTCTGTTATAATGCAACTCTCTTGTCTGTTTTTTGCCTTGTTCACAGAAAACCAAATTAACACCTTCTGAAGATATATGTACATGGTTAATTAAATCTGGTGGAAATAAGTTGGTGACAAGCTCTCTTTCCAGCCACTTAGAATGATTTCTGACAGGATTTTTTTTTTTTCTAAGCTGTTGTAGTTTGGGTTCTTGACTTAATGAAGTGTAGCAAACTTCCTCATTAGCAGCTAATGCAGATAAAGGATGTGAAAAGCCTGCATTTTTTTTTTTAATGATTTTCTTTCTTTGTGGAAAAAGTATGAAGCCAGTTGTCGGGTTTNTTTTTTTTTTTTTTTAATAATAAAGAGTAGAAGCTTTATGACTACATACCAGATGGTAGATGTCTTGGTATGATTTTTATTTCCTAAAATTTGTGAATTCCCCAGTGTCTTACAAAAATCAGTATTCTGTACATGGTCTGTATTCTAGTCAAAGTGCCATGTAAACAGGATTGTAGTAGTGGGTAAATGTAGACTTAAACTCATGTATTTGTGTTAAACTTTTTTCTTTTTTTTTCTTCTTCTTCCACTCCCTGTCCCCCCCYCCCCCCCCCCAGAATCAGATTAGTGACTTAAGTATTACATCAAGTTCTGCAATGCAACAAAATGCAAATCCTCCGAAGCCAGAAAGCACAGAGCCTTCAGAACAAAAAACTTCATTACAAGTGCAAGAGCAGGTATGTTTCATCCAACCCTAAATAAGGTGCTTTTTTTTTTTTTTCTTCATTTAGTACTTTGTTTTGGTACCAAAATATTTTTTTCTTAAAATGCCTGCAGTGTTGTCTGCTGAATGTATTATCGCTTTAAATAAACTAATGGGTTTGAAGACTTTTAGGATCCTAAATTCTGTCTTTTGACTTGGCATTTAAAAATATGAGGCTATGTCCACACGAGTGTGAATATCCAAGTATGTTTAAATGGGCTAACTTGGATTTTGGAAGAAGTCAGTCCATGGTAATGTGCAGGATGACTTGCAGAGCCAGGAAGCAAGAAAAAATTACCTCTGCCACATTATTGGACTGAATATGGCATCAGTTAGCTGTACACGTTGCAGTGTTTCACACATCAAGTCAAGCCCTGTTTTCTCATGTCTGAGACATTTGCTTAAGGTTTGTCTGTGCTGCCTTCAAAGCTACAGCTACAGTCCTGCTAACTTAAATCAACAGTGAATTGCTAGCCAAGAAATGGAAAGCGCTTCAGTCATGGCAGCACCGAATTCTTTGGCATAACTGAAAGTGTGTTTATCTATCTTCTCCCACACTTCCGTAGCTTGCATTGAACCTCTACTTGTATGACTGTTTGGTAATCCTATCAGTCAGCTTGGCTGATTCCTTCATACTTAGATTGTGGAAAAAGTGTGTGTGGTTTTGTGTTGGTTTGCTTTGTGGTTTTTTGTTTTGTTGGGGGCGGGACAGGAGTGTTGTTTGGGGTTTTTTTCCTATGTTAAGAACTTTTTGACAGTATATTCCTTCCTCTGCAGGAAGGGAAATATTGTTTAAAAAAAGAAAAAGAAAAAAAAAAAAAAGGTCAGTGTTGTTGGGGAGGGATGTTGCTCAAATTGTAGTAATACAAGTGTTGAGATCTATTTCAGGTAAGTGTTAGATACAAGATGTTGAATCAGCATGTATTGAAATATCTACAAATTCTAAAGCTTGGTGTTACTACTGTAATTGAAGTTTAAACCACAGTAAAAATGCTAGTGAAAATAACCTCTGCTACATGTAAATGTTGTCTTTGAACCATGAGAAACTTGTTACAAAATACTTAGCAGCATCACTGGAGTGGCTGGAATAGGTAGCAATAGTTCAGTTAGCTCCATTTTCTAGTAAGCATTTTTGCACAAGGAAGCTGTAGCTTTATCCAAGACTTTTTAGAGATAAATTAAAAAAAAAAAAAAAAAAAATTTCTGCAATAACTAAATTCCCTGTGACATCTAAGTAACTTGGGCCTGCTTGCAGTGCCACCCTGTGGGCACGGAAAGGTCAGTAGTGGTTCTCCTCTGAAAATACCCCACTGAGGTAAGCTGCAAGGCCTGCCTCCCGTCCTTGCCATAGTTTATTGTTGTGTTTCTGATGCAATAAACAACCGTGTCTGAAAAATTAAATGCCCTATGAAAGTGTGTGCAACCTTGCACTTAGTACTTGTAAACAAAATACTTACTTTGTAGTAGTAGTAATAATTTCCAGTACAGGTTAGGGCTAGGGTATGGGCAGCAGGAATCTGTTTTAGGGGATGGGGTAGTAACAGTTAATGAACTAAAATGGGGGTGGGGAGCTTGCTGGCATTATTGGCGCTCTCAGCCCCCGCTACGCCCTCAGCAGCACCTCTGCTTTTGGATCAGCACAAGTGATAGACTGACCCCTGGCAGCCAGCTCTGCTTGCTGCATGCCTGGTCTTGAGACCTGGCAGCAGTTTCCTAAGGCTTTGTTTTAAAAGAAGGTATTTTCTTTTGGGTCACTCCATGTAGACTGTACGCAATCAGCTGAAGTGCCCCACCTGACAGTGCATGGAATTGCAGAACAGAAATCAAATAACTAGCAAAGGAAAAATTGGAAAGATAAGATTCTAACAAATTGCTCTGAAGTAATTCAAGGGAAACAGTAGACTTATAGAACAGGTGAAATGGTATGTTTTTAATTCTGTTGAGCTATTTAAAATAATAACTGCAGAGATACTGGAAAAAATTAATTGGGTAACATAAGTGATAATCTGTAAAGCTAGTTAACTGGGTTCAAATATATCATAAATGTGCGTGTTCTTAATCATGTTTTTAATAACATGGACGACTACTGGAAAAACATTCCATTTCACCTGTAAAAATAAATTTTTCATCTAATTGAAACATGTGACCAGTGGATTTTAAAAAGTGTATATATGATAAATAAGGTGAGATTCCTAAACCCCCTCCAAAGTGTCACGCTTGTATGTTGATTGACTAACTCTATTTCATGCTAAAGATATCACAGACTTGGGAATAAAAATAAATGTTTTCTCTGTGATATTCTGAAGTTCAAGTTTTTTATCTTGGCAGTTCAAAACGAAAATCAGTTTTATCATGAAATGCTTTTGTGCCAGCGATCGGCAAAACTGAACTAGAACACTGAAATTAAACTTTATAGTGCCAGCTCTGACTGCTAATTCATGTTTCAATAGATCTGAAATGATTTCTGGAGAAACCCTCTGAGCAGCACTCTGTTCCTATCAAGTAAAGTGATCATGTTGCCTTTTTGCAGCCCCTGCTGATAAGGGTCTTCATAACACACTGAGGTGATGATACACTTGAAATATACCTCAGCCAAAGTTGGGACAGGCAAAAGATGTGTTTTATACTTCAGGCTGGAAATTAACTTCATGTTTGAGACTCTATCCACGTAAGGGGCTAGTCTGACTTGGATCAGAGCATGGTAGAGATTTCTGTTTATTACCTGAATATTGTAATGTATTAATAAAGGAAAGCTAGTAATTTATCATATTGAAATGAAAAGCTGAGTTTGAAATGAGATGGAATAGCGATTTTTCTCTTAACGGAATCTTCACAGTTGAAGGACAGGTCTCCAAAAGTAAGATCAGTGGAGAAAAGTAAGAACAACTTTCTAGGAAGAATTTCTAACATAATTAACAAGGTTTATAAACTATAGAATGTCTCAGCTGCAAAATGAAAGCGTGCCTGACTTTAAGCTAGCTAAAAATGAATAACAACAATGGCAGTAGAGATTAGTAACCTGGGCAGAAGTCAGTATGATTTCAGGCTCAAGGTTTTTTTGTTAGGCTACTTGCATGCTACCTGTACTGCCATACTTTCACTGCTGTTATCTGTGCTAGTAAAATTAGAGCTAGCATAGCAATGTCATGGTACAGTAGTTGTCATTGTAAAATAGCATCTTTGTTTAGACATACCATCAGAATACACTGGAATTGTGCTGCAGGCCATTCAGTCTTCTGAACAGAATGTTGTATTTTAGTCCAGCTGTTTTACATAACTTCTGGTCCTGTGCAACCAAAAAAAAAAA
>JAYKAV010000068.1:143269-164370 GCA_035582835.1 Phoebastria nigripes | reverse complement strand
AAAAAAAAAAAAAGAAAAAAAATTTTGAGATTCAGGGTGTTAATAGCTGTTTCTTTTCTCTTTAGTAAAACACATTTTTAAACATTTTCCACAAAATATTAAGAAGATTATATCCTTAAAATCAGATTTTTCTAACAATGTCAGTGCTGTAGGCTAGATGTGTATTTTTGGGAGAGACTAAAGGACTGGTAGATGTAACTGTGTGTGTATATATACATACTTTTCAAGGAGATACATATACATATGTTTAGGTTTATACAGATTCTTTTACCTATTGTAACATTTATTGCATTGTTAATGAAAAGGGTGAGAAGAACTGTCTAGGCATGTATTGCTAGATCAGTTGTGTATGTTCAGGTTCCTCTGTTCCTTTCCCATCTTTTAGGCCATTTAATTATTTCCAACTCTATAAATTCTATGTGGATTTTGTTCAACATATATGTTCTTTTTTTTTTTTTTTTTCTTCTCCCCCACTCTGAAGTGCCTTGTGTAGTTAGGGCTGATCAATGATGGCAGGTACCATCTTAATGACAGAATCCACAGCCTTCCCCCTTCTTTACTACTAGTGCACAGTCTGTCCATAGAAGGCTGTAGAGAAAAAGCTTACATAGACAGGATGTTCCTTGTAAATGAAATTGATTTCAAAATTCCTGTAAATAGGGCACGCTTGATATCCAAATGTATTTTAAATGCATTTGACCTAGTTGTCTTTCATAGTTTTCTTGAAATTGTAATAGACAGTGTGAGATGCACAGTGGTATGTATATTTCTAAACTGAAAACTTCCTTTTCCCTTCTTTCTAGCCATTTCAGTCAAGGCAGAAGCATCTGACTTTGGAGGAACTGTTTGGAACCTCTGTACCAAAGGAACAGCCTGCAGCTCCGTATCCCAGTCCGGAGAGAATGGAAAAGTTGCAGACTGACACCTCTGCCAGAGAGCAGCACAGTTTGCTTTTGCCTTTTTCCTTTGACCAGGCAACAGTAATACAACAATCACCAGGGAAATCTGAAAGTCCAAGTGTTAAAACCAGTGCCAATCCTTTGAATCAGCAGGAATGTTTAACACCTATGCTAATATCTCCAGCTTCAGTTTCCCAGCCTGATGTAAAAAATGTTTCAAGCTATCCAGTTCGTTTAAGCCCTATTCTTAATTCAGCCTCGACAATGGAAGCTGCCCCTGCTCAGATGCTTCCTGGCCTAAAACAAAACAACAGTATAATGCACGTTATGCAGCAAGCTGCCAAGCAGATATCCCCACTAGTGAATCAGCCGCCATCTGAAGTGAACCACGCTCCACAAAATCTAATGGCTGGCCAAAGCCAGCTTATAGCACCCTTGACATCAACAAATACAGGAACTGTCTCAAATACATCCCATACAAGTGTTGATCTTCTCCAGAAACTCAGGTTGACCCCACAGCATGACCAAATGCAACAGCAGTCTCTCACTAAGACTTCCTTAACACCAAACATCTCTGCCTCGGTTGGCCAACTTGCAACACCAGAAAGCTTCAAAGAATCTCACAGTAAGCCATCAACCTTGAACAGCAAGATAATCTCTCCCCTTCAGGTATTCTGTGGGTTTTTATATCCATGAAGCTTTAGACTGTTTTTAGACTATGTGTGTTTTCTCTTGGAAAATGTGCCATTATGTATTAGCCTTTTAAAAATAATTGAGGACTTCCACGGTGTGATATTGATTGAATTGCTAACTTAGAAATCCAATTCCATTAGTTTTCTATCATTAGCATCTGCTATCAGTGACAGACCTGTCTGTAGACGAGGAGGTTTTTCAAGCTGGTGCTATTAGGGGATGAATAAGTCCTAAAGAATTCATCGGTACTTGTGTCAGAAAAATGCTGCTAAGAACTGATGATCTGAGAAGGAATAGAAGGTTACAGACTGATCAGCGTTATGAAAGTTGATGCTGTGGAAGTCTAGCCTGTACCTTCTTTGAAGGTCCAAAATTAACAATTTCCTGTTTCTGGTTATTTTGCTTTGGATGTTTTGTACTCCTTCAATTTTGACCCCCTTCTGCTGGGGATACCTGTGAACTACATGGAGATATTGTTAGTTATTTAGTAAAATGGATCGTAAACTGATTTATTTTGTCTAATTGACTGCCTTGGTTTGTTTTATCCTAGTATCATTTATAAAGGACCTCTTAAACTTTTTATTTCTTGGAGGAGAATCTATTGTCTATACCTTAATATAAGCCAAAGCAGTAAATTTGTTTTGAGAGACTAGCTGAAAGTGTCACTGCTAGTCTGTAACGTTAATGCATATGGCTTTGTGTTATAAATTATTTTCTATCAATTAGTGTTGCTCTGCTGTATAATTGGCTACCTCAGTAGTAAAGACATTAATGAGTTTGGGTTATTGGATTTTTTTTCTCCAAAGGGAGTAACTTCCTATAATACCCAACTCTGAGGTTATCCAAAGACTTCTCTTCATTTTGTTGCATTATTATTTTATTTTATTTTATTTACATTCATGCAGACTAAGCCAGTGTTTGATCATGTCGTCTTGCATCTTGCGTCACTATCTATCTACAGTGATAATGCAAGAATAAAAAACACCAAACAAAACTACTTACAGCTACATCTGCATGAATTTCCTAATGTTTATTATTATCCAGTGCTTGCCACTGCGTTTTAACAAGATCTTTGGTAGCCCTGTCTGGGTCAGCTGCAACTCTTTGCTATGAATATGGTGATGACTTACTCATAACAGAGATATAATCAAAAGCTCAACTCTTCAGCCTGTAACTTGCCCTAAGCATTATTTTAGAATACCCTGTATTTTTCAAGTGTTGCTTTTCTGTCCTCCGAAGAGTTATCCCTGTCTTAATGTTTAAGAAACGGGTGTGTTTTCATTGTGCTGTCTTTAATTACCTTATTTCTAATCTACTGCTGTTCTTGAAAATTTTCAAGACGACTGTGACTGCTGTGTGCTAGGATTATTTTACTAGCGATCCCCTTTTTGAGATGTTTGGGCTGATTCATTTTGCAGAGGGAGGAGGAGGTCCAAGTACATTGAGTAGCTATCTTGATCTAGTATTGAAGAACTGTACATTCTGAGCAGCATTTTTCTTTCGTGTACTACTAAACCTTGGTACAGATTTGACTGAAGATTGTGACATCTTTGAGCATTTAGAAAAGCTGGCTGCGTTTAACTATAACTGCCCTTGACTGCATTTATTCAACATCTGCTTGATAGCCTTGGGAATTAGCTCTTCGTATGCCAGTCTTATACCCTTTTTTTTTTTCTTTCACCTTGTCCACTGTGTGTACGTATTTTCATTAGGCAAAATTCTCCATAGTCCAAATATACTCTCAAACTAGCAAAAGGCTTCTTAACTCTCGTGTAATTAGACTTTAAGAATTTGATCTTGTGCTTGTTACCACTTCATAAAGCTAATTTTATTTTTGTCGTTAAGGACTATCAATTTCCTGAGTGTTTTTCATTGCAGTTCAAGTAAGCTAAGTACTGTCTGTTGTGAAGGGTTTTTTTCCCATTCTATGTTGCCAAGAGGTTATAACAAGCCTTTCGAAGAATGCCACAGGAATTTACTAAAGTACCTTATTTACATGCCTTTTATTGTGTTTTCTAACACAATTTCTAACACATTTTATAATACTTGAATTTTATTATATTATAGTCTTGAAATCTGACTAAAGAAATATCTGGATGCTGTTTGTAAAGGTATAAAATACTTCTGAAATTCTAGCAGAAAACAGCATTTAATTTTTGTGGAGGTGATTAAATCAAACTCCTAGAAGAAAAATACTGAATTTAACCTTCCTGGCAATTTACCAAACTGATTACAAGGTACTGAACTCTTCACTTTGTAGCATTTGTTTTGTTCCCAGTTTCAGTGTTTTAATGTTTACTTTTTTTTTTTAAACTGTAGTAGTCTTTCTTCAGAAGTGTTTTGTTATGGCTTTACAGGCTTGCTGTAATACTGAAAGCATAAAACATAAATTCAAATCTTTCCTCTTTTCCCAACTTCCCATTGATTATATCAATTTTACAAAATGGATCAAATTACATCTAAAATCTATTGAAATTTGCATTTTTGTGCTCTCATAAAAACAAAGAAGCACCACTGGGAATTGAGCTGTGGATGCTAACTTGTGAATTATACTTTCTTTTTAACTTAGACTGTACAACAAAACAAGGAATCGGAAGTATTTCCACAGCCGAAGACTTTGACTAAAGCAAGTCAAGTAAGTGAATAAATACTTTTGCTAATTGTTTGTTGGTTTTCTTAAAAAAAAAAAAAAAAGGGGGGGGGGGGGCAGGGGAGTGAGGAGGGGGTGTAAAACTGTGGTAAACAGTTGGTATCTCAAATAGTCATTGCCCACTGACCATATTGAAAGTGCTGTTATGAAGCAGAAACAAGCTGTATTGAAGCAAGGGGGAGTTTCTGTAGACTGCTATGAATGAGTACACTTTTTTGTTGTACAGTGCCTCTTATTGTTGATGCTAATGCAGAAATGCGAATACATTTTTGGATCTGCAATCTTGCATTCATTTTGCACCATTTGAACTGTTTTTTTCTCTTGTAAGCAAGCAGTACTAATGCTATAATATTGTAGTAGCGTCTATTAGCCTTAGCCCAACCTTAAGCACCCCAGAGGCATAAATGCAATCCTCGCCTTGCTGTCTCTTTCAGTTTTCCTGAGATACCTTGTATTTTATGAAAAAGATATCAAGTGAAAAAAATGGAAGATAGAGGGGGAAAAAAAGAATAACGCATTTGTTACTGCAAAACTTTCTAATAGCAAGTTTTAGTGATCTGAATACAGGTTTAACATGTAAACTGCTAAGGAAAATAATAATTTGCAAAACAACTACAGGCTCCTTCAATTACCTAGGTGAAAAGCTCATCTTTTATTCCATGTGTTATGTTTCAAAAATTCTGGAAGGTAGCAACCACATGAGGAGGAAGGAGTCTCCATACAAGAATATTGAAGACTGTTACCTTCTTCAGCTTTTAAAATGAGAATTACTATTGATATTAATCTTCATAGGTAGATATTTCTTCATTTAGAGCAGCTATTCTGTAATATCTGACTGAATAATAGTGGCTACAATTTAATTATATTTTTAATGCTTGTCTCTCCAGCCTTTATAACAGCATTCGTTCTTACTGGACACAGTGCTTATTAATTTTCTGTTCTTTTACAGGTTGCACCTCCACAGTTTGTTACAGCCACAACTACAGTAACACCTTCAATCCTCTTGTCTCCTAGTGTTTTTCAGCAATCGGCTACAAAAGCTACTGAAGTGGAGAATAAAGCCAATTCTTCTTCGCCTTTAACACTTGGAATAACAGAAATTCAGACTATACCTCCTACTGTTCTCAGTAGGTCTCAGCTTCAAGAAGCACTGATACATCTAATAAAGGTCCTGTCTTTACAGAGCTTAATTTCTGAGGGATGGGGTTCCAAGTACAGTAGCCAGTACTGAGAAACTCTGTACCCCTATAACTCCTTTTGCCCTGAAACATTACAAAAGTTGTTCCTTTCTGTTGGAAGGGGTAGATTACTCCACACTGTACACATAGTATGGTACAGCTTGCTCCTTTTGGTTGCAAGATGGAGGACTTAGAAGGACAGAGCTGTACATCAGATGCATCCTTTCACATCCATATGAATTTGTGGACAAGTGAGGAAAAAGCTGCCCTAGTAGAAGCCCTGGTATGGGTGGGTTGGTTTTGTTGTCTTTGTAAGTGTTCCTGCTTTTCCAAGGAAAGCTTTCCTGTTTCCAGTTCCCTACAGCTGTTCCTGATCTTTAACAGAAGTTTGTGTCTTTGAAATGGAAATTGCAAAGTTCTAGTTCTGCTGTTTCTAGGGTCTAAAAAGTTCAGCTGAATTAAGTCTGTGCTGTTGGGAGTAGCCATGCAGTGAGATCATTTTGACCTCTAATGTCATGGTGAAGTTGCCATGAATGACAAACCGTTCACTGTTAACTCAGGATTCTCTTGCCCCTTCTATGCTGATGTTAGTAGAGCTTACACCCAGAATGCAAGTCTAAAAATAGCAAACAATATCTTCCCAGCGATAAAGTTGTTAGGACCAACTGGCCACTACCAGATCCCATCATCAACTAGGTTGCCTGATTTATCTATGTTGTTCCTTTTTGTGTATTGGTGTGTATGGGCTTTTTCTCTTTAAAGACTTAAACTAGCTTACTTGTAAGTCTTGCAACTGACCTCAACTGCCAGAAGTCTTATCCTCATTGGAGATATAGCACACTGATTCTCACCCAGTAGTTTAAAGTCACCACAATGATGTTCTTCAGAGAGCTGATTGGAGTATTTGTCTCTAATCTTCTCTTTATATAGAGAGATAGCTGAATGAAGACCAAAATAGGTACACCCTGCAGCATGGAAGTACTTGCACAGCACTCCAAGCAGGATACCAAATTTGCTATGCAGATCTTGTAAAAAGAATATTACATCTTCAAACTAGATGATTAGATACCAGTTTTGTAAACTTGTTATTTGAAGGAATTAGACTCAGGAAATATCTCTAAATATTGTCTATAGGTTAAATGAATTCACTTCCCAGTAATGCTTTGACATGAGAGTTCTTGTATAACACGCTGCAATCCCTTGCAGGCTCGTCTGACAAACAAATAACATTATTTCTGACACTCATGCAGGCTTTATTTGGGAGCCTATACACAGGATGGAATTCCCTGTGTCTAAGATTAAGGTTTGGACTCTGGAGGAGGGAGGTGAAATTATGTGGCTGAGGCTGACCTAGTGACCCCTGCTTTGTTTGTTTGAGCATCCAGTGTGTTTAGTGATCTCTTTAGCTATCTTACCAGCTTCATGGCTCAAAGTCTGTATGTTGTGCAAAAAGCCTTGCCTTTTGTACAAGTACGCAGCTAGTTCCCTTCTTTTAACTCCCAGATAGCTAGCACTATAAGGAATCCTTATGCACAACTTAAATGGCATTAAATTAAACTTTTTCTGCATCTTTTTACTAATGTTTCTAATGTGTGGTTTTTTTTTTCCTGCAGAATGATTCCCATTTTCTCAGCACTATTCATGAAGTCTACTTGCAAGTCCTAACCAAGAATACAGACAACATTAAGCTATAATCGAAGCTAAATCTACTTAAAATATATCCGTTTTAGAAACAATTATGCCTCGTCTATAAAACTAATATTTTTGTAAAAGAATATTTAGTTTTCAACGTCTTGAATTTGAACCTGTTAGGAAAGACTATTCCTTAAATACTTACGAAGGTAATGTTATCAGAAGTGATCTAGGTTTTCACTGTGATCATCACCAGCAAACCTTTGTTTTTATTGGGGAGGGGACTTAAGTTGCATTTGAGCTCTCATTAGCATTAAGTGAATRTGCAAGTGTTTGCTCTGGCTTTCATTCCTAGCTGTATTCACTGTTCAAGGATTAAAGACTCAATACTACTTAAACCAGCAAATACATAGTACAGTACATTACACCACACCAGAACAAGATTCAGTTGTGGTAACCTAGTTCCAGTTTGAAGGACTGAGGAAAAGGAGAGCAAAATGCCTTGTGATTAAGTTGGCAGGTGTGGGGAAAGAACAGATCTGGAAGCCAGGCCTTTGGAGCTAAATCTTCAACAAAAGGTTTAAAAATGTGATCTGCTCAATACATTGACAGTCTCTAGCTAATGCACATAAATTCATCTTTTAAATATTCCATTAATCTTATTTGCTTTTGCGTTGCTGACATTAAACAGGTATCCAAGTGAGTAAGGCCGTTTTCTCTAAAAAGGCAAAATTTGAAGTATGCAAAATCCTCAGTGATTGTATCATTTTTTTTTTTTTTAAGCAACAGAGTAGTTCTGTTGCATGTTGAAGTTCTCTTGTTTTAAATTTATAGTTAGGAGACCACCACTGGAACACCTTCTTCCTGTTCAGCAGAGTTTGATATAATTTAAATATGTTGTTTCCCTTTTAGCTTAAGGATGGACCATGTCATAGTTGGCTTTCATTCCTCAGTTGCGTTGGAACTGCAGTGTTGAAAACTATGCAGATGGGGAACAAATGCATGCTTTTCTTCTGTTGCCCTCTCCCCAAATTGTTAGTGCACACGTCATTGTCTGAAGTTTATCTAATTAAAATGTTACCGCTTCTTATATGTGATTTAGTAATTCACTATTCACTAATGTAAGAATCTAACTGGATACTTTCCCATTTGAAATCGGAAATTTTCTAATTATAGTTTCTTATGCTGCTGTGTTGGTTTACCCATGGCTTGTATTTAT
Organism: Phoebastria nigripes; assembly: GCA_035582835.1. Classification (NCBI taxonomy): domain Eukaryota; kingdom Metazoa; phylum Chordata; class Aves; order Procellariiformes; family Diomedeidae; genus Phoebastria; species Phoebastria nigripes. The sequence goes on along the minus strand of JAYKAV010000068.1, from coordinate 156,099 downwards.
TTCTTAAAGGCATGCAAAGGTAATTAATAAGACTTCAGGTCCCAACTTTCTCCAGCAATAGCAATTTTAAAGGATGCTTTTCCAGTAGAAAAGTTTTGGTTTATTGAGTAAAAAGATAATTTGTAGTGAGTTATGATGCACTGCTGCTTTCTTTTCCCTCAAGCACTATTGAAATATGAAGAAAAAAAATTGTTTGGCTCCTTACAACATACATGTATGTATATATATCCTAAGGATTAGTTAATGTTGACGTAGTCAAGGTGCATGGTCATTTCATTGGAAACTAGTAATTGAGCTTTAATTGTGACTTGTTCACAAATCAGTATGTTTTAGATACAACAAATATTTACATTTTTATGTATTTGATCTATTTTAGGTTTTTTCATAGTTTTTTAGTGGAAAATATATTTTGTTTAGCACTACCTGCCTTCTGAAAAGCTCTTCTCAGCCTTTGAGTTCAGTGTTTCCAGTTAAAATATATAGTATTTTGTTAGAAAAATGTGCAAGATTCAGGGAAAGATGCTAATGTCATGCACATTCATCAAGAAATATATTGGCTTTAATGGTAGCATTTGAATTCAGCAATATAAACTCAGCCTTGTTAAGGAAGATAGGAGCTTCCTACATAAATTCTAGATTTATAATACTGTGTATGCACATAAACAATGAGACTCTAATTAGATCTAAGGTCTAAACTAATTTGTTTTGTTGGTTTTTTTTAGAAAAAGTTTCACTAAAAGGGACAAACCAATGAGCAGTTCCTCTGAACAAAAATCAATAGCCTAAACCAAATAGAGAGTTGCTTTTTATCTGGATTTAGCAAAGATGAAGTCTGTAACTTCTCACTTCTTATTGACAGCTTCTTGTTTCTTCAAAGGAAGATTTGATAAAAGTTTCTAAGAATAGAAGTATTGGAAGCTGATAGTACATATTTGTACTGTTTGCTAAATACAGTCATATCCAAAGATCTATAGAAATGATAGGAAGGAGTTGTATTTTGAGTTCTTCAGTTGACAAAAGTAATACTGTTTTGTTTAAAGTAGCAGTGCTGTTATGAGAGTTTGACTCTACTTTCAATATTCTTAACTTGTTTCCAGCTGTCCAGGAACCCCCACAAGCCGTTGGCAGATCCCTACTTTACTTTGGTTTTGTAGTGTACTAGTAGCAATACATTATTGGTTTACTTTACCTCCTCCCTGCCCCCTCCCCTTTCAAAATTAATTGGAAGAGAAACAGAGTTGAAATCATAGTTACTAGGGCAGGCATTTTTAGAAGCAAACCTGTTCATCTTGAACACCTGCACGTTTGTTCTAACCTCTCTTTGTGTAGCCAACAGACACTGGAACCAACCTAGGTATCATCCAATACACTGCAGAGACTTACGACAAATGCCAGGGTAGTGGGTTTAACAGATAAACCTCTAATGAAAACACAAGCTCAACTACAGTGTAAAATTTGCTTTTTTTTTTTTTAAATGTGGACTGTGTTATTTAGCAACTTTTTTTTTCCTGATTATTTTAACTTTTTGTATAAATCTAAAATTACCAGCTTGTCGAAGTGCTTGATTCGTGTTATCAGCATGTAGGGATAACTAGTGTGCAGCAAGTTACCATGGGTCATCACAGGAAATTATTGTGACCATTTTCAAGTGATTTTTTTTGTTTGGTTGGTTTTTTGGTAAAACTACTGGCTTAATGGGATTTTACCTATTAGTTCTGAGAATTAAAAGATTATTAGTTTAGCCTATACTCCCCAAATTAATTGTATTATGTAAGCATGTGTTTTGTGGCTAGNAAAAAAAAAAAAAAAAAAAAAAAAAAAACAGCCAACACAAACCGAATCAAAGACAGTTTTAAAACCTACAGCTGCTGAATTGTTCAGGAAAAATCAGAATTCTCAGTTTTGTAGTTAGACTTTCTCTGCTGTTATTTAACAACGCAAAATTTATATGAAAGGTGCCTAACAGCTATTTACTTAGAAGCAGTATATCTTTCCAAATTAAACAAGATTTGCAGAAGGATTGAATAAAGTTTAAAAAAAAAAAAGTGAGTCATCTTGATTTCGTATAAAATGTTTAATTCTGTGTATAAATACTCAATATAATATTTAAACACTCGCTGCTGGATGTATCTCATTTTTGCTTGCATTTCTAACTGCTTCATTTTGGTATATTTCTGAAACCCATTATGCCATGTGTAGTCACTGATATAATTTCTGAAATATTTTTGAAAACAAGCTTTAATTTGGGACTTCTTGTTTTTACAAGTATTCTAAACAAATCGGCCGCCTTTTTGCCAGGTATTTGGGTTGCTTTGTACAGTGTATCTTAACAGGAGGAATGTGTGCAATATATATCACCTCAGTTTTGTCTGGCAACGTTACAAAAATGTTAAGATGCAATATCTTCCTTTCACTTCAAGTTGGAAAAATTGCAGTATCTCTAATTTGGTGGTGTATTTATTTTTATCTATTCAGTGTATGGGCATATGGTTAGTTAGGGTTTTTTATGTACATTATGTGCTTTTAGTAATTTCTGAGTTTTATCACTTTTGTGGATGCACCAGTTGTACCCATTTGCATGTTCTTTCAATATGAAGACCATGGGGAAGGGGGGCTTCAGGAAAGATTTCTGGAAACTGGAATGAGAATAATTGTAAGTCAATAAATGTAGATACTGCATCATTAACGTTTTTGGTATGGTATGGATTTTATAGCACCTATGTATGTTTGCAGTTATTAAGTTATTGCATAAATGTTTAAGAATGAGCATTTTTTCATCCAAAATTTTGTATGTTTGCAAATATATTTTTGTAATAAAACTTCAAAACAAATGTTTCAGCACCTCCTAAAATCATCCAGTGTTTCCTTTTATTTCTAGAGCTCTAGTAGCCTGCTGGAAGGGTAAGTTCAGATTTTATTTAGGGTTAATATTTTCCAGAGAAGAAACTCAAACCCCTTACTTCATATGGGGGGGCAAAAACAAATTGCATTTGTTCACTAAAGAAAATGCAGCATGCCTGCTTGAAGGGCAGTTGAGAATAGCATCTGTCACTTGTAGCAGCTTCTGGCTATCCTCTGTATTGCTGTAAGTAGGCTTGCATTTTGAATTTGATAAACAGACCAATTTCCTTTCATGTTAAGAAATGCAGCTGCAAGTTCACTGTCTTGTAAGTGCAGCTGTAACTGGTTTTAGTGCCTTTCCTTATCACTTTTTTTAATGGTGTCCCCTCTCATCCATCTAGACATGGCATATGATACTCAATCCAGTGTCAGTCTTTGATTATAGACGTTGATCATCATCGTCCATCAATTGGAAATTGCAGTTGTCCTCTTACCATATCTGATTGGTATCATGCAACTGATCGATCCAAATTTCACAAAGTAAAATAGGGAAGCTAATGAGGAGGAAAACCATAGCAGAAGTTCTGTTGGAATAGATCTTGAAATGAAACAAAACCTTATGCCAAAGTCCTTTAATYTTGGCTAGATGCTTATTCCCATTCTAACTCCCCCTAAGAGTTAGAGATTGCAAGGCATACCAAATGTCAGGAGAGGCCACTGAAGAATAGTGTTTGCTGCTCTAGTAGGTAATACTGAACTGGCTCCTGTCCTATCTACAAAAGCAGATTCTTCTAATAGAAGACTACCATACAAAACAAGTACAGAAGTTGTGGATTTACCGTAAGATAATTGAGAAAATGTAGAAACACCTAAGGCCTAGAATCTTTAAATTCTGTTAGATGTGTTGCCTGTTTGGTCAATGTTGAGGAAGTATTTTTTTCATTGTTGATGCTGTTAACCTTTTTGTCTTCTCTGGATCCAGGTATTCCTGGTTACTGTTATTCCTATGAAGTGCTCCCCTTTGGTTTGGAAATAAGATAATACTTCTGATTTACTATGTGTAGCTGCAGGTAAACCAGGCACTGTACAAAAAAAATTCATGCAGACCGAAATCTTTTTGGCCTTTTCTCTCTTGCTAGTGTGTGCTCTACAGTCRTGTTTTCTGAGTGTGCATGAGAGCATAAAGTCAATCCCTACTACGATGGTGATACAGCACTAGATAGAATCAAGGAGTAAGCATTAGGCTTCCTAAAACTCATCCACTAAAATTCAAATTTTATTTGCAGGCTTGCAGAATGAAATAACACAGCTGGCTTTTTAAACAAAGTTGTAGCTCGTGTTCATGGGCCAAATTAATTGAAGTCAGTGGACTCATGTATTTGGTAAGGATTCAGCTATACTTCATTCTCGATATACAAGATACTGGGGGGGGGTAACATTACTATAGAGGATAAGAAACCTGTCATTCATACAACTCTTCATTTATGAACAGGATGCAGTCAAATCACTAAATACAGTCTTTAGTATAGCTGAGGTAAATTTCTCTAAGTTTAGTGACCTAATCTGAAATTCAAAAGATTAGAAATTACAACGTATGTTAAACAATTTGAAAGTTATTTTCAGTGCCCAACAGTGGAATTTTCTTTTCTCCTATCTTCACACAACTTCAAGTGTGAATCAGCTTTTTTCTCTCTTCCAGATTTTATGATTGAGGGATTTACTTTTGAACTGACCTACTAATTTAGGAGAATTAAACTTCTGTGATAGACTTGTAACTGAAATATGGCCGTTAACTGTAAAGCTCATCCTTGTGAGTTATGCAACAATTTTTCACTTCCTCTTAGAATCCTCCTTCATATGAGACTCCTAATGAGGTTCAAAAAGCATTGGGAAAAGAGGGCAGTGAAGAGAGAATATTTTTTATCAGTTGCTGCATTTTTGTAAGAGCACTTCTAATAAAATGAAAGGGAAAGGACCAGTGAATAGAAGATTCCTGTGAAGTGAACAAGGGAAGGAATAGCAAAAGTAAGTAAATGTGAAAGGGAATATTGTAGAAAGACAAGTATGGCCTGTGAAGGTATTTCCTGAAGCACGGAAGAATTTAATGTACAGTTTCATTTCTGTACTGCTGTATGTCACCTTCAGGTATTCCCAAAGCTCAAACGTGGTTTGCCTATAAGAATCCAGAATATTTCAGGGTGTGTTCAAAAACAGGCTGGTTAGGCATGATTTCCCTGCTCTAATTCTTGAGGTAGCAATACATAATTTGCCAGGTCTGCCATAGGGTTTTTTAACTTTCAGTTATGAAGCAGCATAATGGAGTTGGCTGATTCATAGCAGTACCTAATTTTTATCTTTGCTTGATGGCCTCACGTTACAGCTTAAAATCTGCTATGCAGAACAAGGCTGCTCATACCTAGTTGCCCTTTATCTTTCATTTTAAATAGACCTTTAAAAATATTTCTACCATAATCCCTTCTTTAAAATTCAAGAAGCTCCATTTTACAAAATCAACCTTGGGAAATACAACCACAAAAGAATAAGCTTTCTTTATATGCTGGCTGAAATGAAAGCACTTGCCCTTAGGCCTTACTTGAAAACATGCAGGTATGTGATGTAAATGCACAAGTTGTGTTTCTTCTCTCCTCATAAATAAGTCAAGAAGCCTTAAGAGTATCTACAGAGCAAAGAACTCCCAGCCTGTCTCATGTATGCAAAACTCTGTGGTCTTAATTTAGAGAGCATATGGCTTGCACATCCTGCTTTACTTCCTGTGGTTCCTGAGAGGGATGGGAAAGGCTTAGCAGGTTATCCATCTGACTTTCTCACATAGATTTGAAATTTATGGATAATGCTAAGTGCCTTCTCTAGTTTACTTTTTAAGCATCAAATAAATTAGCTTCTGTTCTTTGGGGACACAGTTCTCCCATGTAACAAAATTGCTGTAAAGAAAGCTTCTGCTATCTTAAACTTACCACAAGAATTGAGATACAGGGGTGAAGTTAAAGCCTACAGGATTAGGATGTGTACAGAATCTGTTGTGGTGTAATCTTCAAGATGGAAGACACAGGGCACCCATTATAAGGAGAGATCTCTGCTTTCCAATGATTGAATAGGAAAATCCTGCCACAACAGAAGCCCTTACAGAAAACCCAAAGGCTTCGTTAGAAACACATGCAGTACTTTTAATAAGGGGTTGAAAATAAACATAAATCAGTATTCTGCAGATATGAGGATAGCTGTCTGAAGGAAACTGCTAAGATAAAAGATTTACGTGAAAGTAATGTAGATTGCATACTACATAGTGACTGAGCCTGGGCCCATAATGTAGCTCTATCTGTAGCTTCATTTTAGATAAAAAAGACAGCCTGATCTTACTACTACACCTCTACCTGTTCCCACGCAGTACGTATCATTATTTCTTGCAATTCTTGATGCTATGTTGCACAGAAATTGGAGGATGTTTTAATTCTTTTTTTTTTTTTACTTTAAATTCATTAGCAGCTAAATAATGTTATTACTGAAGACTAGCTGAACAATCTGTTCCATGTATAATTGAAGCCACTGTATTTTTGCACATGTGGAGGGATGTGCTGGTGATGCATAATGGTCTACATAATTAGAGAATGCTTTGGCATAAATCCATCTCATCCATTCTTGAACAGTTCCCTTCTTGAAGGGCTTCTAATGCAGCTGTTCTTTCAAAGGGCAAGAATAGTCAAAGCCTGTTGTGTTGCAGAGGACAAGCTGAAGAAAATTTTTTCCAGTTTCTTTCTTTCCATACGCATTACAGCACAAATAAATCCTGCTTTATTTGGTCATTATAGCTGTCTCCTACCTTCTTTCTAAATTTACACAAGCTATGAAAGCATTGCTGTTTGAGAGATTTCTCTTAGCATAAGTTATTGATGATAACTTTATTCTTTTAATTTTACCAAATTAAGTTATTTTAATACAGATATTCATTTAAACTAAGTCTAAAGTGACTAATAACTTCCCAGCTTGTTTGAAGAGTAAGTGTTACGGAAGCTGGATTATTAAGAATCAAATAGAGAAAGCAAATGTGATGAAGTGACTGTGGAACATTTATGTATTCACTAGGTCTTTCAAGCATAGATGCAGGCAAACGCCTCAAACTCCTACTACATAAGTATTTCATATTTATGTTAACAGATAATATGAAGAAATTGCAACAAGTGAAAATTCAGTTTGTAAATTTACAAAAATTGTGTAAATAATATTAGCAACTGGCTAAATTAAACTAATCCAAATACCCTCAAATATTGCTGTATTAGCATTACAAACTTCAATTTAAATATTGCAATTTTGTTGCATTGCTAGCAGAAATACTTCCCTAAATAATATCAAACAGCGGAGCAATCACCAAAACCAGTCACAGTGAATTCCTTTTAACTGTGTAAGACATGCAATGATTTGTTTTTTCTCTGATAGGCTACATGTTAGATAGAGATAAAAAAAGTCTCTTTGTGTAAAACTTGTCTCAAATTATTTGGCTTATTTGGTTTCTGAACATTTTTCATGTATCATAAAATTGCCATAATATTTGGGAAACTTTGTAAATTTTGGTTTGTTTTCCAGTCTTTTTTTACTAAATGACATTTTATTTAGAGGCAATATAAAAATTACTATGATTTTTAAATTATTTTTATCCAGCATTTGGCTGCCTGTAGCTCAAAAATGGTCTGTTCTGTTATGAAGCTTTCCATAAACATTTTTCCTTTTGCAGATTACTTTGTCAGCTGTATCTGAGGAGAAGGTTATAGTTGAGTTGAATATATTCTGCATGTATGTATCTTTTTCTTGTGTCTTGTTCTTATGGACTTCAAAGGTGAATTGATTTCCCTGTCTGGATATTTCTGGATCAGATGCTACATGAGAACCTTGCATTTTCCAGGTTGCTGGTTATAGCTGTTTGTAGCCTGCGTAGCAGAGACAACTGCTGTTCTATGGAAACTAAAGGATGTTTAAAGTGTTTTTCATGCTCCAATGGGAACTGCAGAGCTGAACACTATTTCACRGCCCGCTGAATATTCTTGTCACAGGGTGCTTACTTGAGTGTACACTTGTGCTTAACTAAAACCACTTGCTATCACTGACAAAAGAACAGAATTTATTTTGAGTAAAATGTGACAGTGTGGACTGCATCTCTGGAAAAGTTGCAGCACCAGATTTTTTTCTCAGAATATACTGCATTCCCGTACACCAGACTACAATGATTGGAATTCCACCGCATAACTTGTCTTTTTTTAAAGCAAAGTAGCCTGCAAATGAAATGAAACCCTGTACACTATACGGAGATGTTCAGGACTAGCGAGGTTACAATCCATGCCAGCAGTGATCGGCAGATTGCAGTTCAGTTTGGAATCCGTACAGTGCTTAAACTGCAATTGCACAGCCCATTGGTCTCCTCCCATGCCTCCGCTCATTTTCTTTATTCACTATTGTTTGGATTTTGTAGGTGATGAGCTACCTAACGACTCAGTGTTCTTACTAGACTTTGATTTTGGAATTTCTTTTGAGAACAGTTTTTAAGGCAAAATTGGGCGCATAGCCCCATGGTACCTAAATGACCTGAATTTCAGCAGTGCTGAGTGCATGCAGCTCCTGCTCTGGTAAACAGGGTTGCATGTACTTATGTCAGCAATGCATTTTTGCAGTATCTCAGCAAATGACAGCCATAGCTCAGCTTCCATGCTTCTACTGCACATAATGCCCTGACTGTGAAATGTGTGGAGGAGAGGATGGAAAAATCCAATTGTCCTGTGTATGTATTTAAGAAGCTGTCTAGTCTAGTAGTTAATACTGAAGCTAACGAGACGTGGTTGTATATACTGAAGCAAGACTGTTTGTCCATACATTTGCATCCTTGTTTTAATCATATTGTACGTGGTTTCAGAGGCAAATGCCAAGAATGTGGAAGAAATTTTGACAGTTGTACACAATGTATATCATGACTTTAGCTATTGCTTTACAGTCCATCACACTTGGTCAAAGTTGCAGAAATAACATGCCACTTCAGTAGATCAAAGTGGAGGCACTGACACAAGGTGATCACACTTGGTCAAAGTTGCAGAAATAACATGCCACTTCAGTAGATCAAAGTGGAGGCACTGACACAAGGTGGAATTTCATTCTGTGTATGCTTGAGCTGCTGTTTTAACACACAATACCATAAATAAGCACTCAATGCAGCATGAGAATTCAGGGAAAGGAGGGTGAGTTGCGGGCAGTAATCTCTCAATGACATTATCTAAGCTAAGTCTATCTTAAAGTCTTTCTACCATCCAGATGACAATGGAGGAAACAAAGTTAGTTGTGAGCCACAGTAATACTGGTCTTATCCAGATCATCCCCCTCATTTTCTTACAGGAGGGAAAAAAGAAAGCACCATCTGTCCAGTCTGAGAAGGCAGTTGATAAGACTGCTATTGCTACAGTACACTTGGGAGACAGTTTGCTAGGGAGCCATCCTTACAATGAAGATTCAAGAGCGCATCTTCACTGTAATCACAGGGACTTGATCTGACTTACTCTTCAGCCAAAGAATGAAATCAGCCTGGACCAATAAAGCCAACATTGAGGCTATGATCTAGTCAGTGTACATTTAAAAGAATTGTGAGGGAAAACAAAGGATGTTGACTAAGGAGCAGGTAGTGACTGAACTCTATTTTAGTTGACTGTTATCTCACTTTGCCACTACCAATGATGTATGGAGAGAGAAACAGTAACAGCCTGGCAATGCTTACATCTTAATCACACTGTATATACATAAAACATGGAGTAAATTAATCTATTAGAAGCAAAAACATAGTGTAGAAATTACTTGATTGTTCTCATGATACCTGCTTCCATGATGATATTTTTCTACTGTGTTTATAGATACTACTAGCCATCCAGAAAGATGAAGTACCCACATCTCTAAAATAAGCTTTTTGTTTCCTGATGAAAACATGTTTTGGAAGTTTTTGGAAACTTATTGTCTGCAGCTGAAATTAGAAGGGTGTACAGCCATGTTTTCTTAATATATCTTCAGTCAACACTAAATACTATGGAGTTTGGCATCGTAGCCATTATTTCACTTATGCTTGGCCTCATTTGAAGAATTTACTTTATGCACCTCTTCTAAACCACAGATTAGGGTAGACCAAGTTGTCCTGCCTAACCTTGCTCAACTGACATGAAGTTATCCATGTCACTGAGATGATGGTTGAGCCAGATGTCAACATCTGTCTAAAGAACAGTGTTCAAACAGCAGGGGTGATAGAAAAATTGCCATTCATTTCCCTAGCACAGCCAGTATTTTAACAACTGCTCTCAATCAGTGAGCATGGAGCAGAGCTCAAGCTAAGAAATGCTGCTGTGCTAGTAACGTGGTTCTGTGGCTTCGTCTACATCAGCAGGTAGGAGATTCCAGTATAGCAGGTCTATAGAGCACATGAGAGAGTGCTGAAGACTCAACATCCGCACTATATGTGTTTGTGAATTCTGCTCCAGACTAGCTCTTGTCTGTCCTGTTGGACTGAATACTCATTAATGGCTGGGGCGTATTAGCTGCTTTCTCAGACTGTTCTGTCTGTTTCATCTTTCTTCTATTTCATCTTTATTTGAAAGGAATCCAGTTCATGAGCTCTGAGACTGCTCTGCAGGGCAAGCCAAAGCACAGTAAGCAGGGATGATCAGGAGATTTGATCCAGGACAGTACTTCTGGCTCAAGCTACTTTAGACTTACCTTCTGATCATATGGCTGCAGACAGAATCAAGTGTGGTGTTGCCTTGAGAAAGGTTAAAAGGTAGTGGAAAGGATGCAAGGAAGGTCAAAGGAGAAGAGGGAAAGTAGTGCAGCTTGCTTGGAGAGATTGGTAACTCTCGCTCTACAAGATTAGACTGATTTTAGGCCTATTTGAGGCTATGGCACAGCCAGATCCCTAGCAAGATATTTGCTGGTATGTAGCATATATAAGGTTCAGTTAAGGATCTTTTATGGGGTACTTAAGGTTTGAATTTACTGTTACTTCTCCAATAGTTAAGGTAGGTTTTATAGTTGAAAATCTGAAAAGGAGGAGCCCTAAATCACCAATTCTCTTGTAACTCTTGAAATCTTTAATAGTCCCCCTACTGGCCATATTCCTTTGGGCATCATAGCACCAGGAGGACAAAAGTAGTCCATGTATTGTTGAACCAAAGTGGATTTCAACAGGAATATTGTGGGGAAACTGCTACTAAGAATGGCTGTTGATTGCCTCCACCATGTCTGGCAGTCCTTCTTCTGTGTTTCCTCAGCTAGGATCTCTTTGCTAAGATTTCCTACACAACTAGCTAATTTCTAGCTATCAAGTATTATGTCATTTCCAAGCTGCTGTTCAGACATAGCATGTTACAGGGTATATAATGTGTCTTTCTGTACCTTGAGACAGTAGCAGATCTGCACAATGACTCTTGAAGTGCATTAACAACTTCAGTTCTTGGCTCTTTGCTCTAAGGAGACATTGCTCTGCCATTGGAAGCTCTTGGCATTATAGGCCATGTCTTCAGAGTTCCTAAATTTAAACCAAGGCTTATGCGATTCTCATCAGACTCTTCCATATCCCAATTTTATTGTCCGTATCACTTCAAAGTGTATTACTGAAATTAAAAAATTTGGATAACTGGTTCTGCAAAAAGAAAATAAAGTAGTTGGCCTACCTAATTTTTTAAAGTTCAATATAGATTGGAGCATAGCAAATGGCAGTTGCAGCAACTAACCTTTGTAGAGTGCTCTCTAAAATGAACTCCGCACTTTGCTACTGTCAAGTTTAGTTGTTTGGCTCCATTTTTTCCTTCTTCCTGGCATATAGCCTATTTCCAGTCTAGTTTTTTTTCTGAGGTTTTTTAATAAAAGGATTTTTAAAAAGACAACTGATGGAGCAGTTTAAGAAAACAGTTAAGCTAAGAGAATGGTGTCTGCTTTTACTTCTTCCAATAAACTGGTTAGTTTATGGAAGAAAGTTTTATCTTACCTTGTTAAGAGTTTCACGTGTTACTTTTTAGCTGCAATTTGCCAAGTGAGTGTGGATGGATGCTCTGTAAATACAGGTGACTTCCTTYGTTTCTGAAACCCAAAGTCTTCAGAGTCTTGAAGGCAAAGGTGTAGGTTTTTTTAATGTAAATGGTACACATCACAAGTGTCTTCTGAAATTAGATTATGACAGCACTAATTCGCTAGATGTAGCAGTTGACATTTAAAACAGATTTTAAAATATATTAGTATTTTTAAACGATGTAATACAGCTTCCAGGACAAACTACCAGTGGACAGAACACTGAAATACATGGAGAGTGCAGTGCAGGAATACCAGGTTTCATGAGCAAGATGTGAAGTATTTGATTTTTCGTTGTTGTTGTCTGTTTAAACTTTTTTTCAGATTGTGACTTCTAGTGCTGCTCGAGCTTTCTATAGCAAATATGAAATGTTTAACTTGCCTTGTTAAGTCTGTAGCTTTTATGTCAGTGTTAAGAATTGCTAATGTATTTCCTGATTGATGGCTGGTGAAGTCAATCTTTTATGGAAAAGTCTCTGTATTTGTCAAATTTTTAAATGTATATTGTAGAAATATAAATTATTTCTTGAAAGAAAGCCACACAGGGTATTTCTCCTGTGTAGAGGAACAAGGTTACTGTTAAGAGGCATTGGATGCAGCGACATTCTTTTACAGACAGGAACAGGCTTGCGGTGGAAACCCTCTGAAATCGCTTTATCGAACAGGGTTTGAATGGTGGAAAAACGTGAGTTAGAGTCCTTCCCTCTAGGCCCGGCGGGTTCCAGCCTCCGGGCCGCCCCCACTTACCGCGCACGGCTGTGAGGGGCCGCCGCCGCGCCGCCTCCCTCTCACCGGCTGCCAGGCGGGGAGGGAAATGGCGCCAATGCCGCCTGCGCGCGGCCAAGGGCGGGCGCGCAGAGCCGCCTCCTGGCCCCGGCAGGGGCAGCCGGCGG
>JAYKAV010000068.1:110553-141869 GCA_035582835.1 Phoebastria nigripes | reverse complement strand
AAAAAAAAAAAAAAAAAGGAAAAAAAAAATTGAAGGAATCCTTTGGATGCTGAGGTTTGTGTGGGGCAAGGTGGTGTGTAAAATATTTTAAAGCTGCTTCTCTGAATTGCCTTACACTTTCCACCCTGTGTCTGGCATGGGCTACCTCACATGGCTCTTTGTCAAAGCATACCGAAACTCAACTTTACTTACTCCTTCCTTTTGCAAACAGCAAATGAAAACGCTGCTTTGGTGGTTCGTGTAAAATGGAGTGTTGGGACACAGGGAACCTCTCAGGCATAGGAGTGGGTTTTTACAAAGCCGTAGCTTGTTTGGTCTAGTCTGGAGAGGGAAGTACAGTATACCCAACAATTGCTCTTTTAATTCTTGATTTTTTTCAAAGCCACAATGTACAGGCAGTATTACCCAAGCCTGTGTGAAATTGTAGGTAAGAAAAATTGTGCTAAATCTACTTAGTAGAGCTTGGACTTCAGTCTTGAGCTTCTAGTGTGTATTTTAAGCAGGCCATAGAGATGTATGGTATCAATTGTCTTATCTACAGCTAAAATTATTTCTCTGTTTTGCCTGATGTGCTATTAAAGAATAAGGATCTTGCTACAGCCTTTGCTTCTCTTCTGTGGTCCATGAAATTCAATAGTAAAACCATTCTCCTGTAAGAGACCAACTGGCAGCTAACACCGAGGCCAACTTGTAACCCACTGGAACAAAGAACTGTTTTCCAAGGAGAGGAGACAAAACTTGATAAGGGAGCAGGGGGTGGAGATCCCCTGAGCTTGTCCGAGAAATGTCTCAAACACTCGCAAGACTGAGGAATGGTGAATCCCAGGAAGGCTCCTTTGTAGAGAGTTAACTGGGTCTGGCCTTGGGAGAAGAAATACGATGACACCATAAGTCGGCCAAATAAGGGAGTATCCAGATAAGTGTTAARAAAASAAGAACTACTGATAAAACCAAAGAAACAACTACTTGAACTATGAGTGAACTATCCTAATTGGCATACTAAAAAATCCACCCAGCAGGAAAAGCCCCCTACACAACAAAGCCCCTTCCCCACTGAATATGCACAGTAAAAAGAAAGGACACTGTGACTTTAAGTGAAGTCGAGACATACAAGAACCAACAGAAGTGAACTACGAAACTGCCACCATAGCAGAGGGGCAGTTTGAAGTGAATGGCGGGCACAAAAAGGGGAAGGCAAGTGCTGTAGGGGGAACTTGGGACTCTTTTCGGGAACTTGTGGGAACTTTTGAAGGAGTGCTCCTGCAGACCTGAGACACCCATTGGCTGAACCAGCGCTGGAACCGGGACTGGTGATCTCTTTCTCTCTCTCTTTCTTTCTCTCTCTCTCCTTCTCTCTTTCTTTTATTCTTTTACCTTTTCCTAGTAAGTAACGCAAGGCATGAACTCCCACAGCAGTGGTGAGCAACAGGCTTTTCTGCTGCCCAATTATTTACCAATGAGCCTCGCTGTAGAGTAAAAGTCTTTGTCTATGTACAGACCTTGAGTGTCATTTCACCTTAATCCATACCGAGGGAATTTGCGAATCTGAGTCACCTCTCCCGCACAGGCGGGACATCTCCCCATACTGATAAAGAAACAGTAACAGTAGTTTTACTCAAGCTTTTTATTCCTGGTTCATGTATGCTATAATACTGAGTACTTCTTGCACAAAGGCATTTCATTAATCAATCTAGCTTATTCTAGCACTAGAGTTGTGTAGAGTCTGAAATTATTACACAACCTGATAATGAGCAGATTATGAAAGATGGGCTCTGGAGGGAAGATTCTGTTGACAAGTCATACATTTTCTTAATAAGATTTGGTTACCAAGATGATGGTGTAGTAATGTGCGTAAAAGAACAAGACATTCAGAGTCTGTTGCAGTGTTAGGCCGATCACATACATTTCTAAAACAGCTATACGTTATGAATGTGTTTTCTGAAACCTGAATGAGACTGTAAGCTTTGCTTAAATTGCTGGTATACACTAAGAATGTAGAAAGATGTTTGAATGCAAGTTAAATTTAAATAGAAGCTTACAGTTAATAAAAAAAATTGTCATGCTTGCATTGACTTTGTTAAGGAAATTTGTGTTTATTAAAGGTGTAGTTTGTAAAACTGAAGGAAATACTTGCAATAAAAGCACTTCAAACAAAACAGGACCTGCCTACTTCTTTCAAGGAAGTAATTTCTGTAAACTGTGGCATATATTGCAACGCAAGTGGTTCCATGGTAGATCTGACACACAAGTTCTTGCAGTTTTTACTTGTACTAACTTTTGTTAAAGAAAGTACAGCCTYTGTCTGGACGAGCTAAAAGATCAGGTAGTCTGATCCTGAAGATGCTCAAACATATCACTTTGAGTACTTTACCAGCTGTAGTGGAAAAATTCATTGAACTGGAAAAAAATTTTGTGCTTAAAATGCCTTAGGTGGGGAAAAAAAATTACTAAGTTAGTTGTAAAGATTGAACATACTTGCTTTTGGGCGTGGAAGAAGTTTTTCTTTAGATAAGTAGTGCAGACATTTTCATCAAAACTGGTAGAGTCTCTTTTGTAGCTAATGATAAATTTCATAGAATCATAGAATCATTAAGGTTGGAAAAGACCTCTAAGATCATCGAGTCCAACCGTCAACCCAACACCACCATGCCCACTAAACCGTGTCCCTAAGTGCCTCATCTACACGTCTTTTAAATACTTCCAGGGATGGTGACTCAACCACTTCCCTGGGCAGCCTGTKCCAATGTTTAACCRCTCTTTCAGTAAAGAAATTTYTCCTAAYGTCCAATCTAAACCTCCCCTGGYGCAACKTGAGGCCATTTCCTCTCGTCCTATYGCTWGTTRCTTGGSAGAAGAGACCAACAYSCACCTCRCTGCAACCTCCTTTCAGGTAGTTGTAGAGCGCAATAAGGTCTCCCCTCAGCCTCCTCTTCTCCAGACTAAACAGTCCCAGTTCCCTCAGCCGCTCCTCATAAGACTTGTTCTCCAGACCCTTCACCAGCTTCGTTGCCCTTCTGCAGTTTTGAAACAGTGGCTGGCTTCCTAGAACTAGATGGTTAAATGTGGAAGTTTCAAGAGTTTAAGAGAGAGTTAAGTTTCATAACATGTGGTATGATCACTTGTTGCAGATTATTTTCTCCTTCAATTTTTTAGCTTTTGTCTTTCACTCAGTATTCCATTTTAACCTTCCACCACTATTCTTTTTAGTTGAAATGTGTAGACGTGTGTAGATGGAGCTAATATAATTGATGCAGAGTAATAAAAAAACCCTACAAAACTACGTTGGAGTAATTATTTTACTCTTGATTTTTGTGGATCCAGGATTTCAGTGTTCTAATGTACTTTGGTTTGGTTTCCTACTAAAGGGCTATATTTCAAAGTTAAGGCAGTTCTTCAGTAGAAGCTATCTGACAGAGGAGCGTGTTAATCCGACCACCACCGCAAAGTTCTAGTTGTTCGTCAGTCAGGAAGAAAATGTGGAAGATTGTGTAAGAATAGTGGTGATGACTTGCTGTGGTTTTTCTCTCCCCTTGTACAAGTAATCCAAATACACTTTGCTAGGCTTAACAAGGAATTCTTTTAACAGAACTTACTAGAAAAATATGAGCTAATAGAAGACCAGTAGATGTAGTTAAGGTGGCTATATTTAAAGAAAATTGCGTAGTTGATTTTAGAATGATTTCTGGTATCCCATATGTAGTTAAATTTCGGGTAATTTCTGTTAGTAGGAAGTCATTTAATTAACCTGTAGTTAATTCCCCCCCCCCCTCAATTTTCAGGTAATTTATTAAAATTTTCTACCTTTTTTTTTTTTATTTCCACATGCTACCATTTTAGGTTGTTTAAAACTTTTTTTACCAAGACCAGGAGTTCATAGAAGTATGGTTAAGTATAAAGTTAATAAAATTAAAGGAATGAAAGCTTTAAACAAGCATGTAAGGCTTATTGATTAACTCAAATATGTAAATATTTACTAATACGTTTGAACCATGGTTTAAAGCTAATTCTTTTGGTTCCCTGTGTGTGAGTACTTACTAAGGGATGGACACTAACCGTAATTCATATTTTGCTAGTGTTTTGCATGTTTTTATTCTCTTATTACAGCACTGTTGGGGATGTTGGGAGGGAAAGTTTATTACTACCAGAAGAGAATTTTCTGATTAAAGTTCTAGTGAAAGTGTTGTCTAATCCTAACATGCATGGTAAATGTACATGCGGGAAATGAAATGTGACACTTTCATAGTAAGTTTGTCCTGTTTTACAAGTAGGGTCAAATATTTTGAAAGTATTGTGTTAAAKATGAAAAATAAACGTTGGTAGAAGAGAATGTGAGATGAGACTGCAAGTTATTTTCAAAGCTGGTGCAGATTTCTGCAGCCATAACCTTCTTACAGTTCATCATTCACTTTCCTGTACTTCAGTAACAACCACTGATGTCAAGAATGATCCTGTTTACACCAGTAAAATCTGAAAAATGCTACTTCCCGCACTCAATAAAGGTTTTTAAAGAGCCTCCTTACCCCTTTTAAGCTTTATCGCAAGTGAAAAGCCAAGGCTGATACACTCAAGTGGTCAAGTAGTGCCATCCCTTCAAGGTGCATAAGAACTACAGTGATCATTATTTAAATTACAGTAATGTAGATAGATAAAAGTAATTGTATGCCCTTCTATTACACTTCAAATGAAATATATACCTTGGCTTGGAGTGACTCAGTATTTGCCACTTGGAAATAACCCTTTCCATGTAACTTTATATTCGCTTGTTGGTACTATATGGCATAGTTGCTTCTGAAATGGGCCTGTGTATTTCTAAGGCAAGTTACAGTTGAAGTATTAATTTGTGCCGCTGTTGAAAATTGTTGCAAAAGTCATCCCAGATAGTTCAATGGGAGAGACTATCCCAGATACTTACAAATGTTTGATAAACCAACTAGTTCAATTTTTCAAACTGATATAGATGTAAATGTAGAAAATGTTAGTTCCTCTCTTAGCCAAAGATTAAGCAAATTAGTATTTTACAATGTGTATCTGGGTGTTTACTGGAGACAGTAAATTTCTGTGTCCAGTTTCAGTAGAAGATGAAATGCAAGAATTGTATTATTTTATGCCCTCTTTAGAAATCAGGATTCTAGTTCAATCAGCTCTAACATGGTGAAATAAAATGGTACCTATGTTATACAGTTCTAAATGTTCTGGAACTTTCTGCAAAAGTTAATCTTGCGTTACCAATCCCTGCCTGTGCAACGGGGCCTGAACAAGTCATGATGCCACGCTTTTAATTCCTTCACTCAGTGAGTGGCTAAAGTACTGTGGAAAGCTGCCTTTGTTTTCCTCTGCATCAGTGTGAATTTCTGCTGTCAGAAAAATCAGTAGAGTGTGATTTCAGGCACAGGGTCATACTGCTTCCTGTGCTTCACAGTCACCAGTTAGGGTGGTGTTCCTTGGCATGAAGAAGAACAGAGCACTCTAAAAGATATGTCCTTGAGCTGTCACCAGGGTCTATCTTTTAACATCCACTTCAACTAGATAAGAAGGCTCCCTTTGTCTCAAAGTACAACTAATTGGCATTGGGGTAATGGTAGATGGGATGGGTTATCAAAAACACTTAAGACTGTGTATTTTAATGCTGAGGAATAGGGGACTGGTAAAGTGATATTTTAAAGATACGGTCCTGAGCAAACTATAATGAGAAGTGGTAATCTTGGGTCTGTCTTGACTTGTAGCCACCCTACATCATGTTGCAGTGCAGCAGAGATTATGTCTGTGCTGTTTTTCCATACCATGAGGTACAAAGTGCAAGATCCCAGAAACGCCAGCAACGACCGGTTTGTTCTTTCAAAGGTAAAATAATAACTGTTATGCTAACTGTTGCAGTCTGCTAGTAAAGAGCTGTCTGTCTGTAAATTAAATTGACTTGTCTTCCTTGACTTATGCTTACTTGTGCTTGCATCTACACAGAAATCTATTGGAAGTATTTGAGAGCTTGGAATTTGTCTACTTCAGAAAGACAAATAAAAGCTGGTTGAGTTAAGGTGCAGCATAACTCAAAAATAATTAAAAAGTGTCTGCGTAACGTGTCTTGATAAGTCTTAACTTCACTACGTTAAGTTGTTCCAATATTAAATAATAAATGTTACTATATTGTCTATAAAATCTATCAAATATTAATGTCTGTTTTATTTTGGCTTAACCAATTTTCTAACAAGTAAGTTGCAGTTAGCTTTTGTGCTCTACTTGTTAAATGCAGCCATGCTGTTATGCCTGCAGTCACGTCACAATGTGCACTAATTACTGTCAGCTTTTCAGGGAGCATTATATGAAATAGTTATGGTAGGTTAGAGAGTAGTTTGCCTTCCTACTGTGCCAGTATGATATTAAAGCCAATACTACTTCTGAAGCCACTGTGGTTCAGAAAACATATAAAACCACAATCTGGGCTGGCCATTAGTGTTTCCACCCCCTTTTGCATTGTGCCCTTGCAAATCACAGGGACATTTCGATCATACGACATAAAGGCAGTTGAAAGGCCTTCAGAAAACATAATGATGTAAAAAATGGCAGATGAAGTACTCCAGTGAGGCAGGTTCCATCTTTGAGTCAGAGTTCCTCACATGGTGGCTTACAATAGTGGTGCATAGCTGATGATGTATAACCTTGCATTGGATATAATAAATGTTGCCACTTTTGATTGCCATTCTGAAATAAGTAACTGGTTGAGAAGCAAGCAGCTAATGCTGAGGTGGTAAAGCAAGAGAGAATCGCTTCTTCATGTTTGCTTTACCTCTCTCTAATTAATCAGGGTTTCTGCCCAGAGTTGCTAAATGGCTTCAAACCTTTGCATGGTTTTTTGACTCCTAATGACTCCATGGGTGGAAGATGACTGCTACTTTGCAGTTGTCCAGTTGGACCTGGCCGCAAAGGGTGTATAAAGCTTAAAATTTTGCTTGTTGTCACTCATTGCATCTTACCTTGAATACCTATGTATTGCAGAAGTTCTAATGGGGTAACACTTGCTCATCCATCTGCTTACTGGTTTAGTGAACAGTGCTCTGTTCTTGAAACTGGTACCTAAGCAAATTGAAACAAGGTTTTTTATTTGAATACCAAAACTACTTTTTGGAATTGGATCTGCATGGCTGAGGGAGACCTTCTTACTCTTCCATGTTGATTTTCTCGAGGACATCCTAAATAGCCCTCGAGAGTGCTGCATTCTTTCTGTCTTAACTGTAGTCAGCTATCTGGGGTGCTCTAAGCAGGGGCATGGGGGACTTGGAAACAAGCATCAGTGTGAATGTTGCGTTGTAAAAGTGTTTTATAACTCGATCCCTTTTTAGTGCACATAAGAACCTGATTCCAGGGTTTGTCAGCTTTGTAGAATTTTGCCTTTATACTAGGATATTGTGAAACTTGTGCTTTGCTTAAAATTTATGTTTCTCTCTAGGGTCATGCAGCACCAATTTTATATTCTGTTTGGGCAGAGGCTGGCTTTCTACAAGAAGCAGAATTACTGAACTTGAGGAAAATTGATTCTGTCTTAGAAGGACACCCAGTACCAGTGAGTGCTCATAACCTTTGATATAAGATGGTGTTTTCTGTAAAACAAGAAGTGCATGTATTTTGCAGCAATTCTTAGTTGCCAGCTACAGTACAGGAAAGATAAAGACTTATAAGAAGGATGATGATATTTATGGCTTCACAACTGAATCAATGTCTGCGTTAGAATGAGCATGTAAAAATGACCTTTATTGTTGTAGTGAAGTTCCCCTACAGTCCTGTATGTCAATATTTTCCATTTAAAAAAGGTTTATATAAAGTTCCAGTATGGCTTTTCTCGTCCTTTAAGAAGCTTTGAGGTATTTCAAGAGTTTATATCCAGTTTGGTCATCTCATTGGTCTTTCCATTCCCAGCCAGTTGTTTCAATTGTTTCTTTTTTACACAAAATCATCAGTTCTTAACTGTTGCCATCCAAGGCATAGCTGAGAAATTCCTGGGCCATAGGTACCATTCCCTCTCAGAGAGCCTAGTTAGCTTGTGACACTGATGATTAAGGTACCTGCATTGCAGGGAAAGAAGGGGAACAGGGCAAGATTTGGAGGGACTTGCACTATATTGTTACGGCCGAGAGGCTGAATTTGATGTATGTTGAACCATCTTCTGGCACTGGAATTTAGTTCCTCTGTTTCTTAACGGTAAAATAATTGTTGTCTTTTTATTCTCAGAGACAAGCATTCACTGATGTGGCTACTGGATCCCTTGGTCAGGGTCTTGGCGCTGCATGTGGAATGGCATACACTGGCAAATTCTTTGACAGAGCCAGGTAATTCTATCTTCATATTTCATGATTATAGGCATTCAATGGGAATATTTTGTGAAAAGAAAATATATTCTTATCTCAATCAGGAAAAAAACCTCTCCTTTATTCTATTCTCCATTCCCAAATGTAATTTCAAATTCAGGTTTTAAATGATAGATTACTAGCCTGATAATTACAAAGCCATTACCAGTGAAACTACCAAGGATTTAAAGATTATCAAGAATTAGTGCATATGTGTGTTCCTTTTTTAACCTGACAGCATTGCAAGGTGATGTTCCCGAACAGAGAAGACAGTAAGTTGTTGGAGCAGCCTCTAACTTCCAGAGAGTAATTGATAGCCTTTTTGAGACTGGTATGTGTCCCCTTAGAAGGAAGATGCAAACTAGAGATGCATCTGTTCAAAGTCAGATGACAAATAAGGAACTAGATAAGGAACTGTTATGGTCAATAATAGCACCATTGAATTATAAAGTAGGGCTTCAAAATGTTATCAGAAAGGCACTCGACTCCATAGAGACAAAAATGACTGCTTGTGCCATTTGTTTTGTGGACAAGAAAAGTAGATGTCTAAAGGCAAATCTGTATGAGGAGGAAAATAGCCTGATGTAGTTGATATATTTTATGTGACAGTTCTAGTACATTCGAGCATAGGCTGCCCAGTTAATGTGTCCTACACTTCACTAGCTTGAAATCATTTCTGTGAAAGATGACTTGCTGATTTTAATTGAGTTTAGCAGATGCTACGTGTGGAAAAAATCTAACCAGTGCTTACATGACAGAAGAAAAAGGTGGTCTTGCATGCAGTACTGGGGAGCAGCTTATGTGGAAGGAGTTCAGATTTAGCTGAAGGCAGGTGGGATTCAGATCAAATGTCTGTTATAGCTTAATGTCTAGTAAAAAAAAATCGCTAACAGCCATCTTGATTATTTTGTTTTAAAATTATATATTGAAAGGCTAATTTACTATTCTTTTTTAATTTTAATAGGTAGTAAACATTTATAAAGCTTTGTCATCCAAAAAAAGAGAGTGGTAATAAAAGAAAAATACAGCGGCTGAATTCTGTAGAGATCAGGCAGTACTCCTGCTAACTGAGTTTTACCTAAATAAAAAGCTTCAGTGTTTGGAGAAGTAGTCTACAAAGTCATATCGTGCTGGTTATCTTTTTCCTGAATTCTGAATTTGGTTATGCAGCATTCTTTAATCCATAGTTGAGTTCATCCCCAGTTTATAGTTTCCTGAAATTAAATTATTGGTCGTCCTTCCAGAGAGTATATGGTAGGAATGAGGAAGCAGACAGTAACCTTTCTTGCATTGTTAGTGATCTTGCTGAGTCACAGTGACAGTGTTTAATGGGCCTGTTCATTCAAGCGTTGCAATAGGGTGCTTAAGACCTGATTTTTTTGAGACAAAGGTTTGAAAAGGAGTAGAGTATTTCTTATCTTATTTTTTTCCTGTGTAACAGCTCAAAAGTAATTTAATTTGTCTAAGGTTATGTGAGGTTATCTGAGGTGAATGCATTGAGCAATGGGAGTTGAGTTTGGGATAGAAAAAGCAGTGAATTCTCACTATGAATTGTTAGAGGGGTTTTGCTTTTGATTTAATTGTGCTTGCACACCAAACTTAATTTTTTTCTTTTTTAAAATTTCTTCTTCTAGCTATCGAGTGTATTGTCTGCTTGGAGATGGAGAGTTATCTGAAGGCTCTGTTTGGGAGGCAATGGCCTTTGCTGGGTTTTACAAGCTTGATAATCTCGTTGCTATATTTGATGTTAACCGTCTTGGACAAAGTGACCCTGCCCCTCTGCAGCATCATGTTGAAATTTACCAGAAACGCTGTGAAGCCTTTGGGTATGTGATTGGAAGAAATTCAGTGTAGGCTCCCATTTGAAACTGTATGTTCTATTTGCTTTTCAGAATTTTTCAAATGAGCTTTCAGCTCTAAAGGATACCATCACCAAAATAGATGGTCTTTCATAATGCCTGATATTGGTCGTCTTTATTGGTACAGCAGGAGTATTAAAAGTGGCAGAATTTTTTGTTTAGAGGAAAAATAAAAGGACTGTTTACTCAGATGCATTTGTTAGAGGATCTTAAAGCAGTTTTTATCACATTAAATACAGATTTTTATAACTGTTTGTGTGACCAAATGTACTGTCATAGCAAGTAGATCAGAAAAAAGGGCATGGAAACCATTACCTGTAAGAGAATTCTTTGTGTATTGGCTTTCATTTAGTTTAGAAATGTATATTTCTATGTAGATGCAAAAATCCATGATAAAAAATTCTGTCAGATACAATAGCAGCCATGCAAATTATGATGGAGCATTTTTATTATTTTTGTTATTTTTTATTATTTTAATCAACTTTCATTGTCAGTTTTTTAATTGATTTCTAGATGTTTGATTTGCTCTTGTGATTAAAAATGGCTATTATGTCTGAAGAAATGTAAGATAACTTAGTTATCTGTGGGCTGTGAATTTTGCTAGTAGCTGTTAATCTCTCTGTGATGAATTTTGCGTTATAAAAAAGGGACTGTGATATTTTATGATCTCAAATGAATGCTAGTTCATGTTTCTGGCATACTTTGGGTCTCTTAAAAAGACACTGCCTTGGAATGAAGTTAGTATTTGTTATTGTTATTGCTAACTACCAAAGAGTGTCACATGCTAAAACCCTTTAGAAACAGTTGATCTGTTTGTGTTCTTAGCTGGCATGCTATCATCGTTGATGGACACAGTGTGGAGGAACTTTGCAAAGCCTTTGGCCAGGCCAAACATCAGCCAACGGCTATCATTGCAAAGACTTTTAAAGGCAAAGGCATATCAGGTAATAAAACATCTATTGCTTTGCATACGCAAGTGTATATAATAATATATAATATATGAGAAGGGCCCAAGAAAGCTGGTTAATATATTCAAGGACAGGTAGCCTGGGAGGAATACAGAGAAATTGTCCGAGCAGCCAGAGATCAGGTTAGGAAGGCTAAAGCCCTGATGGAATTAAATCTGGCCAGGGACATCAAGGGCAACAAGAAAAGCTTTTATAGGTACATTGGTGATAAAAGGAAGACTAGGGAAAATGTGGACCCTCTCTGGAAGGAAATGAGAGACCTGGTTACCTGGGATATGGAGAAGACTGAGGTACTTGACAACTTTTTTGCCTCAGTCTTCACTGGCAAGTGCTCAAGCCAGACCACCCAAGTCGCAGAAGGCAAAGGCAGGGACTAGGAGAATGAAGAATCACCCACTGTAGGAGAAGATCAGGTTCGAGACCGTCTAAGGAACCTGAAGGTGCACGTGTCCATGGGACCTGATGAGATGCGTCCGCGGGTCCCGAGGGAACTGGCGGATGGAGTTGCTAAGCCACCATCCATCATATTTGAGAAGTTGTGGCAGTCTGGTGAAGTTCCCACTGACTGGAAAAGGGGAAACATAACCCCCATTTTTAAAAGGGGAAAAAAGGAAGACCCAGGGAACTACAGGCCAGTCAGTCTCACCTCTGTGCCCGGCAAGATCATGGAGCAGATCCTCCCGGAAACTATGCTAAGGCACATGGAAAATAAGGAGGTCATTGGTGACAGCCAACATGGCTTCACTTAGGGGCAGATCGTACCTGACAAATTTGGTGGCCTTCTATGATGGGGTTACAGCATTGGTGGATAAGGGAAGAGCAACTACGTCATCTACCTGGACTTGTGCAAAGCATTTGACACTGTCCCGCACAACATCCTTGTCTCTAAATTGGAGAGACATGGATCTGTCGGATGGACCACTGGGTGGTTAAGGAATTGTCTGGGTGGTCGCACTCAAAAGAGTTGTGGTCAACGGCTCAATGTCCAAGTGGAGACCAGTGATGAGTGGCGTTTCTCAGGGGGCAGTATTGGGACTGGTGCTGTTTAACATCTTTGTCGGCAACATGGACAGTGGGATTGAGTGCACCCTCAACAAGTTTGCCGATGACGCCAAGCTGTGTGGTGCGGCCAACATGCTGGAAGGAAGGGATGCCATCCAGAGGGACCTTGACAGGCTTGAGAGGTGGGCCTGTGTGAACCTCATGAAGTTCAACAAGGCCAAGTGCAAGGTCCTGCACATGGGTGGGGGCAATCCCAAGCACAAATACAGGCTGGGTGGAGAACGGATTGAGAGCAGCCCTGAGGAAGAAGGACTTGTGGGTGTTGGTTGATGAGAAGCTCAACATGACCCAGCAATGTGCGCTTGCAGCCCAGAAAGCCAACCGTGTCCTGGGCTGCATCAAAAGCAGCGTGGCCAGCAGGTTGAGGGAGGTGATTCTGCCCCTCTACTCTGCTCTCGTGAGACCCCACGTGGAGTACTGCGTTCAGTTCTGGGGTCCCCAACATAAGGACATGGACCTGTTGGAGTGAGTCCAGAGGAGGGCCACGAAGATGGTCAGAGGGCCTGGCTGGAGCTGGCTTGCTCTTGATCCCTAGACTCACAGAGACTACTCTGGGAAGGGAGTAATTTTGTCACAGAAGCTCCCTACGTTGCAGGTAACTAGGTGTGCTTGTTATCAGCCAGGCAGTATAAGTGCATAGAAAACGAGGAGGGATACTGCATTTACAGTTTTGACAAAGCTGCATGAGACATGGTACATAAGCTACCTGGTCATACTACAGATTATTTCATATGATCTGATGTGTAATTCATTGAGATACAGGATACAGTAGTCCATAGAAAATATTTCATAGGTTAGCAGCTGTTTGAATTTTGGAGTTCATGATGCCTCTAAGATCCTTTTGTAGTTTTCACCTGGTGTGAAACTTACCCTAATGTCATTGTCTAGGGGACAGATGTGTACCTAGACATTTGAGCAATAGCATACAGAAAGTCTTTCAAACTCTTTATACTTCTCAACAGCGTTAGTGCTAAGAAAATTATTTTGGTTCTTGCAAATGAGATGTGTGCTAGCTAGTGAGCATTGTATCCATAGAATGGAGTAAATGCACATTTAGTGTCAGGGGTTGCCGTGATTCTGTTCAGCTACAGCTTTTAGCAGCACTCTGTGAATTTGACTTTCTGACCAGATAAATATTAGTAACAGGAGTGAATATCTTTATTCCTTTTCATTGAATAAGCAAGCAAAATTCATTATTCTTAGTGACTTAGTGAAAAGTAACATATCAGCCAGAGAGGTAATTTTGCTGTTAGTGCCGGGTGTACAAAGATAAGAGTCATCAGAAGCGATTAAAATAAAACTGTAAAACATCAGGACTTGTTTGAATTAGACAGCTTGGTTAACTGTTGTTTGCAGCTTAGCTGAGTTTGTTTATTTAGGCCTAACTGTTGAAATTTCATGTTAACTGTTCGCACTGATTTACCGTTTACTTCTTGCCACACTTATGGACCAGGTCTTTTAGGTGCCGATTGAAAAACAGTTTCAGTAGGAGACGCTGGAGTTTCTTCACTAGTTTGGAATATATGGAATTTGACTATTTCTCTTATGTATTTAAACATGTCTGTCTTAATGCAATTGAATACTATTGTAATTGTTTACAGTGGGAATAATAAGGAAGTTCTTCCTTGGAAGACTATACTAGACTGTCATACTCCACTGCACTTTTATCTGGGTAAAATCTGCAGCTAGAAACTTAAATAGTTTTTATATTTTTCTTATTTGTAATGTAATTTTAAATACACAGGTGTTGAAGATAAGGAAAGCTGGCATGGAAAGCCCCTTCCAAAAAACATGGCTGAACAAGTCATTCAGGAAATAGATGACAAAATCCAAAATAAGAAAAAGCTTTCTCCAGCCCTCCCAGAAGAAGATGCACCTGTAGTAAATATTAGAAACATTAAGATGCCATCTCCACCAACGTACAAAGTGGGAGAAAAGGTACTCCCTTCCTTTTTCATTGTTTGTCAGATATCTTCGAAGTGTGAGACTGTTTAATGGATGGCAGGAGGTTTTGTGCTATCCCTTGCCATGATTTCAACTACCCACCTCTTCTCTCCTATTTTGAGTATCCTGGTAAACACCTACCTCTGTGGTGTGACACACTGACATTCAACACACTGGGTATTGAAGGGATATATTAAAATATAAAGACTCAAATCACTTTTCTTCATTTTGTGATCATTATCAATTATCCAAACTATTTTATGTGTATTTAAAATTGAAGAAACTCCAGGACGTTCAGTGAATTCACATGATTGGAAATCAAGGTTTTCGAAATTTCCTAGCTGGATTGGTAGGGAGTTGCTGATTTCAGCACAAATGTGTGTCCTGATGCTTCACTGTATTTTTCTTTTTTTGTTTATTCTTCTGTGTGTCACTGTTCGCATATGTACTTTTGATATTGCTAACATTTAAAATGTTTTTGGTTGTGTTTTGGTTTGTTTTTTTTTTTAATTGTATGTGCATGCACTCATGGAAAAACAAGAAAATGCCGGGGGGGGGAAGCTTCTAGAAACATAAAGTTATAACAATACTGCTATATTTTTCTTCTCCTAGTGGGCTACTCGCAAAGCTTACGGTGTTGCACTTGCAAAACTGGGCCACGCTAACGATCGAGTGATTGCTTTGGATGGAGACACCAAGAACTCCACCTTCTCAGAGCTTTTTAAGAAAGAACATCCTAGTCGCTACATTGAATGCTACATTGCTGAACAGAACATGGTAACTGGTCTCTTGGTTTTATGAAATACTGGTATTACACAGCAGGATCCGAGACCATTCAGTCTTGAGTTTTCAGAGTGGGGTTTTAATATTTGCTTTTCATATGTGTATTCATGGATATTTTAATTTGACTTGCTCACTTCTTAGAGAAAAACTAGGCTGTGGCAAAAGCTTACAAATATAATCCAAAAGGAGTGCTTCTAATCATTCTTTCCTAATCCCCCTCTTTTTTCCTTTTTATTTTTGTGGTCATATTGTCTGTGTTTCAGCAGAACACAAGGAGATGGCAACATGTAAACAACAGTAATACTTTCCACAGTGTGATTTGTAGAGATTTAACTCTGAAAAGACTTTTTAGGTTGTTTTTTTTTTTCTTCACAAGAAATGGAATGTCACAACTTGACAATGAGTTCTGTGCTAGACTGCGGTATAAAGATGAGGACAGAGAAGCAGTTAATAAATTTAGCTTGATGACATTTGTACTGAAAGGACTAAAATAATTTGATAACTCATCTGTTTGACTGAGTCTTCAGTTGCCACCCGTATGGGTTCACTAAAGCAAATGAAATTAAAGACATAAATTCAGGCAGAAATTTGTTGTTGTCTTTAATGATTTATAATCAAAGAACCCATGGACTATCTCTTGCAAATTTTATACTAGGGCAGTTTCATAAGCTTGAGTCAGGCATTTTGAATTTACATCAGCTTAGGAGAAATTTGCCATGAAGAGCAGACCAGTTTCTGTGTAAAATAAATGTATGGGGTAATTGTAGCAATAAACAATTTAAGGACCTTGTTCTAATTTCTGTCTTGCTGAAGAAGGGCCCTTTTAGTAAATACCAGTCCAAATAGCACAGGTAAATTCATTCCCACTTACTAATGGTAATTTTTGTCTGCTGGAGATAGTAAAACCATGTCCTTTGGACTGAAAGTGTAAGCCTTTTATCCAGGAAAAGAAAGAGGGGGATAAGCCTTAAAACTCTGTGAATGGCTGCTAGGTAAAGATAAAGAAAAGAAGCTGCCAGTAAGGATCAACAATAACAGCTAGCAGTTGAGGCAAGCAGCAGAGGAGATGCTGGAGAATAGATGCTGGGAGAGTGAGTTGCCTCCTTTCCTTTTTGGAAAGGCCAACAATTGGGAGCAGGACTGGACAGAGATTTTTAATCTGCATTGAGAGCTTCTTGCTAAAGTTTTATGGTAGGAAGTCCCACAGATGATCTCTTGGAAACAATTGATAAATGAGGAATTCACTGTTCTTGTACAATCTCCCTCTTTTCAGGTGAGCATTGCAGTTGGTTGTGCCACTCGTGACAGAACTGTTGCTTTTGCCAGCACCTTTGCTACCTTCTTCACACGGGCGTTTGACCAAATCCGTATGGCTGCCATCTCTGAGAGTAACATCAATCTCTGTGGGTCGCACTGTGGTGTTTCTATTGGTAAGGGCAGCCTTGGCTATTTATCAGCAGTTCCCATCCATTTAGTGATAAGTGTCTAGCAGTCAAACTGATAATGCTTTGTGGAGACAATCAGTAACATAGCTGTGATGGTATAACAGTGGCACCATTTATAGGAAGAAGTCATATTTGCAATTCACTTTTATCAGACGCATTGTGATATTTGGAAAGAATGAGAAAGATTTCAAGCCTTCATCAGCTCATCTGCTTTTTTTCCCTTTTATCAGTTTGGCCTGATAAAAATAGGACTTTTTCCTACAAGCTTTTCTGCTCTACAAGTATAGAGTGATATAAAGGGTTTGGATTGAAAGTCAGGAGCTTAGGTTCCTTTCCATCTTTGCAGTTGACGTCCTCTGTGATAAGAATAGTCGTGTGCTTACTGTACCTTTGTTTCCCAGTCCCTAAAATGAGAAACTAATGATACTTACTCTTGCACAGATGCTCTTGTCCACCAATCTCAAAAACACTTTACAAGGGATAAATATTTTTGTTTTATTATGCTTTTGAAGATCACTGATTTGAAATAATTGCTTCAACTTATCTCAGTATTTCTTACAACTGAAGCAGTTAATGTGTTGATTAAAAAACCCTGAAACCTCAAGGTACTAATGAAACAGGAACTGTGAAGCTGTTATGTAATTCAAGAAATTGGCAGTACCTTCTCTGGTCTTTGCTTCCCATCATAACTGTTTGGTACATGTCAGATCATATTGGGGTTTGATTTTGGTTGGAGGGAGGAAGGGAGTTTTGGTTTTTTAATGAAATGCGTAGATATCACCCATGAAAACAGGAGCAGACTTGCATACCAAGAAGGAAAATGCCAGTAGACATTTATGCTTGAAAAACTACTAGGTATTTATAGGGGAAAAGAGAGAGAGGGAGAGCTGACAGGGCTAGTAAATTAAGGCTCTCTGCATACATCAGTTTTTCAGTTGATTTAATAGTTTTGGCTAGCAGTATGGTTTGGAGGAGGGTTGGGTTTTTTTGTTTAAAGCAAAATAGTTAGTTTGACCTGTAATACTGGTAAAGCTTTAAAGATTTAAAGATGCTTCATAAACGTGTGTAGTCTCATCGAGAACCTCAAGCTTAACTTGCAGTGGTATAGAGTATGCTTTAGTAGTGGAGACTGTAAGTAGAGTATATCAGATTATGGCTTGTATATGTCATTAAGGGAGGGATTCTATTACAAGCCTCTTTTCTTTTTAAAATCAGTCCTCCCACTTCATCATAGTCTAGTTCAATCCAGTTTAAGTCTTTTAGCAAGCAGCAAAGGGTGTTGGTGCAAAAGCCAATTAGCTTTGGTCTTTGTTCATTTAAGAAGATAAAACTCCTTTGGATTACCTGAATTGTCTCCTAGAACTACACTTCCAAGTTTCAATTTTCAGCGCTTGAAATGTTCTGCTGGGAGCTGTGATTGTGAAGTGCATACTTAGATTTATAAAGTTGTTTGAGTTACAAATCTGATTCAGGCCTCAACTCTGATTTTCAAAAAAGAATTTGAACCCAAAGTTTTGCAAGTAAGTTGTAAAAGAAAGTAATTCAGAGAAATCCTTTAGCAGTTAGAAAATTCAATTTTAAATGGAAGGGTATGAATTAAGTGTGCTTCCTATTAGAACTTTGGGCCTGCATGGAATTCAGAATCCTAACTGGGTCTGTGGTGAAAATTGAAGTTCTGTGTATGCAGTTCTGGGTAGACCTGGGCTTCTGCTGCATTGAAATTTGGACCCATTAAATTTGTGAGAAATAACTATCACAATGACCTTCTGAACTTGTACTAAGTTCCCTCCTAGACCAATAGTTGCTGATGGACCAAAACATCTAATGAAACATTAAATATGTTTTCAAGGTCATAAGAGAATAATGGAAAATCTGTATTTTCCAAACTGAACATATAGGGAAAGAAATCATAGTGTACATGTGTCAAAAATAGTTGTTTAGACAACCAGTTTTATATTCTAGACGTTTGATACTGTTCATATTAAGCACTCACATTTTTTTATTAAGCTATAAATATAGGTTTTGCAGATATAATTGAAATTACTCTCTTCTGATCTGCATTACTCCAGAACCATGTAAATCAGGATTTTTGTAAAGATGCACTTGGGGCCGAACTCAATTTAGCGCTAGTCTGTAAATTACTAGTATGAACTGTGAATGCTGGTATTATTGGCACCGCATTAGCAAAAGTAGGACAAGCATGAGTACTCTCATTACCTTGAGTAAGATTCTGATTCAGGTACCTGTTAATTTTGTTCTTCATAATTTTACTTTTCTTCTATGTATACATTGTGTAGGTGCATTTTAGGAAAGGAAGATGCCCACTGAGATCCCACTCATTCAGTCAGAGTGCATACAGATTTAGAAACTGTGATGTTGAGAATTTTTTTCATGTCATGACTGAAAGCCGAGATGCTCTCTTTTCCTGGTTCGTGCTTACTTTATTAGTAATATATAGTGGCAGAGGTCAATGATTGATTTCTTTAGCATGTTTAAAGTTCTTCATAGTTTTGTGCTGCTGTTATGAAAATACTCTACTCCTTCCTTGTGAACTCATCCTTCTTGAGTAACAGGTAGTGGGTGCATGTGGGAAGGCTTATTGCCCTGCTTCTGCTCTGCAGGCTGTGACATGACTGGATTCAGAACTCTTTGCATGGTTAGTTTGGAACAGTGCCATTCCCAAAGCACCATTACATAAGGTCGTTGGGGGCAGGGGGTGTTGTGGTGGTTGTTTCTTTAACTGTGGAAAATCGTGGCATCCAGCACATGTTCTGGCTAACGATTCTTTTTTATAGATCTGCAGTTTATGCCATAAGGCACTTGAGTTGTTAAATTAACAACACAGATGCCCTATTGCTCTTTAAAAGACTTTTTATAGTATTAAAAAATACATACTCTTCATTTAATCTTGAAGCGAGCCTAAGAATTTGAGAGTAGTTGTACCAAGTGCACTCTCCATTTCTGATGGAACATATGCAATTCTCCTTTCACATTTCCAGCAGTTCAAATCTAGAGAAACACTATTGACAAGTATTTTTGCTTGTGCAGCCTCAGTACATGTAAATCTGGAGATGCTCAGATATCTTGTGACCCTCTTTCTGTATCTGTACCCTTCCTACTTTGGTTGTCTTACTTTTGTGTTGTTTTATTGTTACACTTTATTTAACCCCAGTTCTCTTTCTTTTTAGTCTCTTTCTATCTTTATTTACTGTTTAGATGGTTCCAAGTTTAAGGAGAAGATGATTCTTTTCTCAAGCAGGTAGACTTGCATGTCCTGTGTGTGCCTGATTTTATACTTTTTTTTTTTTCTGGCTTACATTGAACCTCACTGCTATGCTGAGTGATTGTCAAAAATGTGCACTTACTCTTTTGTAACCCTGGTTTAACTCTTTTAGGTGAGGATGGGCCATCTCAGATGGGACTGGAGGATCTGTGCATGTTCCGGGCTGTTCCCACTGCCACTGTGTTTTACCCTAGCGATGCTGTAGCCACTGAAAAAGCAGTGGAAATAGCTGCCAACACCAAGGTTTGCATCACAGTATTTCTGAGCCAGAGAATAATTTTTTTTTGCACTTCTTTTGTTGCTTCTGGCATGCTTCTTGCATGTCTCTACCCACATAAATTCTTTCAAAGGCTCCAGCGTGGCAGTGGGATGTTTTCTTTGCATGGAAAGGTTGCAGACATTCTGTCCAGGCTAGTGCGGAGTGAACAGTCTGGAATGCTGTGGGCCAGATTTGAGGAGATGTAAATGATTACACAGTGATTGCAGTTTGGGTCTAAATTGGCTCAGAAATAAGGGCAAGTGTAACTCTCTTGTTGGTCTTTAGCAAACTTACAGAAAGTACACTCCTAGTATGATATCTCTGGGGTCAAAATTGAAGCTGGATATGGAAAGATATATTTATCTTTAGGATTTTGGTCATCAAGTGCATGTACRTGAAAGCTCAGGAGTCAGGTCCTCTAGTAGTCTAAGACAGTGTACATCTTTTGGAGATACTGAGAGCTGGTGCTTATGCTAGTTGGCAGTCTCACTGGTCATCTTTTGCTCCTCTGTTGCCAATGATGGATTGCAGTTAAATTGGACTGTGGCTGAAGACGGCTAAGACTTCCCATGTGGCTGTGACAGAGTTTCTGATCTCTCTTACCTTCAGCTAATTTAACATAGTAATTGTCAAACGTCATTGGTAGCATTGGGTCGGATCATCTCCTTGATCAGTACTACTTTTGGCTGCCATAGGAATTTACCTTGAGAAAGGAACAAATAATCTGAAAAATTTCATTCTTGTTAGTACAGCTTTTAAGTGAAGGAGTGTGGAAATTGGTATGTAACAAATGTGATGAGTGGTTTGTGAAAAAAAGAATGGCAGGGGAAGGGAAAGGAGTGTAAGGTAGTGTGAGGGAGAGATTAGATTGAAGTACTGGTTTGTTGCTTCTTTTGGAAGGGCATCTGAACATTAACTGCTGGAAAGGATTTTTCCTTGCTTTCCTTGCTGAGCATTTCTTCTTTTGCTTTAAAGTCTCTAAAGTAAAATTTGCACATGTATGGCAAAGTTCTAAGATTCTGATGAACTCGAGTAGGATTCTCCATTTCCACAAGAAAACAAAAGAGAAAATAAAGATCTTGGAATCAGAAAGAAAATTGTAAGTTATCAGCATGCTCTGAGAAGAGGTTAACTGTATTGTAATGTCTGAAACAACCAGCTATTGAAAAAGGACTAAGCAGGGGTGAGGGTGGGGGGGTGGGGAGAAAAGTTTACTCGGTAGAACCAGAGGTAACATAGAAGGGTGAAAACCAGACAAATAGAAAAAGTTGTTTTGCTGTATTTTTTTCATAGGGTTTACAAACTAGAATGTCAACACCTTTCTGGTTTTGTAACTTATAACACGTTTGCTTTGGAAACAGGGCATTTGTTTCATAAGAACTAGTCGTCCTGAAAATCCTGTCATTTACAACAACAATGAGGACTTCCATATTGGACAGGCAAAGGTAAATATTGCCCAGATAAATAGAATCAGAAAAAATATGCAAAGTTCCGCCTGTAAAAGCCCCTTTCCCTCTAAAGCATTCCAATGCCAAAGATTTGATCTTTTTAATAAAATCTCCAGAAACATTAGAAATAGCAATAACATTTATTGTTAAAAGTACATGGAAACATTTTCTTGCAGGTGGTTCTGAAGAGTAAGGATGACCAAGTGACTGTGGTCGGAGCAGGAGTCACTCTGCATGAGGCTCTGGCTGCAGCAGAGCAGCTGAGAAAAGGTGATCAGATTATGGTTTGGTTTTTTTTCCTTTTTTATCATTTAACACAGCAAAGAAATCAATACCACTCAGCCTAACTGCTCACCCTTTGTACTGGTAAACATTAATTAAAATGTTACAGACAGCTGGTCACCTGTTAAGCTGATACAGTGCAACATAGTATACATCTGCCAATCTTGCCCAATTGAGTAGGTTTTAGTTAGCTTAGCAGCATTAGTAGCCATGAAAATTGCCAAACTGATCAGATCAAAGTCTCCTTAGAATTGCTAATCTGTCTGAAAGTGCCCTGCCTAAGGCAGAATCTTAGAGGAAGCGTGTAAGAAGCAGAGTGATCCTTCCCTGGCATATTATCTGGGCAGGCTAGGGTATCAACACAATAGAATGCAATCAGGCTGGGGCCAGTTAACAAAATACAGCTTGTCAGCTGAGCCACAGCAACTGTGTGTGCTCTTACACAATGCTGTTGATATGCAGTGCCTTTGTGTAGCTATGGTTCACTGCTAACTTGGTTTTTTTGAATGAATGTATCAACTTTTAACTAGTGTGGGAGGCAATAATTCTATGATAGTGCTCAAATGCACTGACATCTCACAGCGAAGATAAAAATCCTTCAGTGAAATAAGAAGAAAAAGAAACCATCAAAAATCCATCTGCGAGTCAGTAGCCTGCACCCAGGAAGAGACTACAAATAGTAAGAGATAATACAATTAATGCTGCCTGTGTCTTACGGGTAGCTTTGTATGCTGTATCTAGGTGGACAGATATTTTGTCATGACCTTTAGCCATCAGGCTTAGGACATTTTGAAAGTTATATTTTCAGAACTATTGTTATGTTTCTGCATTTACCGTGCTTTGCGATGCTCTGCTGATCTTGAAGTGTGAATAACCACCTATGGAGAGATAATCCCTTAGTGCAGAGGCAGTGTCTAATACCTAAAATATATTGGTCACTAAAGAGCCTTCAGTTACAAAACTGTCAACGTAACATAGGGCTTCTTTATGTATGATAAGAGTTGACTCAGTGTTCAGCTAGCCAAGATCAGACAAAACCTCATGTAATTTGCTATTCTTTATAAACAATCGCCATTTGTATGTAGCTTTAACAAGCAATCTGGGCCTGCCTTGTGATGACAGGACAAATTCTGGTTTTGATGCCAACCTTAAGGGCACCATGATCAGGGCTGGGGCAGTTCAAACAGGCATATCTGATAGGTGGGCATCTTGCAATGCAGAATTCAGAATGCCTACAGACCGAAGAAGCAGGAGGAAATTGTGCTTGGCTTGATAATAAAGTTAAAGGTAAAATAAAGTCTGGGAAAAAATTGTGATTGACAGTCTGAATAAGAAGGATTTCCTGGTGACTAGATTCTGCTCTTACCTGTGGGAAGGCCAGTTAGATTACTGTTTTGCTGACAGGCACTCCTAGTGACCTTGAGTCACTTATCCAAGGCTTTTCTGCCTCAAGAGTTTTGTCTGTGGAATGGATGGATATTACTATCTCACAAGGTGCACGAAGAAAGAATACGTACAAAAATTAGGGTTGGCTGGGTGCTATGGTAGACAAGCCATAGGTACAGATACCTGGGAGTTAGCGTAGACAGTTTTCATAATGGCTCTAAAAGATCACAGGGGCTGCCTGTAGCACTTCTGTTGTCTTGCATTCTCTAAATTCATGTTGCAAATCATTTCATTCTATTTCTGCAGAAAAAATTTTCATCCGTGTGATTGATCCCTTCACTATAAAGCCCCTGGATAAGAAGACAATACTTGAAAATGCAAGAGCAACCAAGGGCAGAATCATCACTGTTGAGGACCATTACCATGAAGGTGAGCTGGGTCCAGGAGGTCACAGCCCACACAGTTGTTCCCCAGGGGTTGGAAGCTCACAGTTTCCCCTGACCTGAGAGAGAAGTATGGGACCTGATGCTGTCATTCAGTTAAAAAAGAGAGGTTTGGGCATTTTTCATTGCTGTTATGATTATAAGATGACACTGAGGGTTGAAAGTTTCCTAAGATATAATGGGATAATCAGGGCTGCCGTTCTGATTAACTTGGCCTTGTGTGCCCTTCTGTATGGTTGGTCCAAGTGAAGTCTTGATTCATTTGTGCCCAGTGAAATTGTAAATTCCTGCTGTGGTACAGTGATTCTGCACAGAATGATCTCAGAATGGCTTTACAGCAGCTGCTCTGCAGTTTGTTAAATTGCAAGAGAGACCATTGCTGTGCAGGTTTCTTAAATTTTCCCTGTGTCCGAAAGCTTGATTGCAGGTTGCTTGAAATCAGATGGTTTGGGCAGTTTCCACAGTTACTCTGGGATAAATTCCTCTCTCTTTCTTCTCCACTGCTATAAAAGGGCAGATCAGGGCCTGTGAAGAGCCAGGGCACTTTACGTCCTCACTGGACTCTTTTTTGTTCCTTCATTTCACCTGCTTACAGGCCGTTTCAGAATCTGTTGCTGGTATATGCAAGTGTTCTTAAGCTAGGGTAAAAAGTGCATGATGCATGCAAGAAGCAGTTTCTAAGGTGATTCCCAAGTAAATCTTAAGATAAAATGCTTCTTGAGAGAAGCAGAGTAGTCTCTATAAKACTCCCCCAGCTTCTGTGCCAGGATTTTATTTAGAATCATAGAATCATTTAGGTTGGAAAAGACCCTTAAGATCATTGAGTCCGACCGTTAACCTAGCACTACCAAGTCCACCACTAAACCATGTCCCTAAGCGCCACATCCACATGTCTTTTAAATGCTTCCAGGGATGGTGACTCCACCACTTCCCTGGGCAGCCTGTGCCAATGCTTGACAACCCTTTCGGTGAAGAAATTTTTCCCAATATCCAATCTAAACCTCCCCTGGTACAACTTGAGGCCATTTCCTCTTGTCCTATCGCTTGTTGCTTGGGGGAAGACACTGACCCCCACCTCACTGCAACCTCCTTTCAGGTAGTTGTAGAGAGCAATAAGGTCTCCCCTCAGCCTCCTTTTCTCCAGGCTAAACAACCCCAGTTCTCTCAGCCACTCCTCATCAGACTTGTGCTCTAGACCCTTCACCAGCTTCGTTGCCCTTCTCTGGACACGCTCCAGCACCTCAATGTCCTTCTTGTAGTGAGGGGCCCAAAACTGAACACAGTATTGGAGGTGCGGCCTCACCAGTGCCGAGTACAGGGGGACAGTCACTTCCCTACGCCTGCTGGCCACACTATTTCTSATACARGCCAGGATGCYGTTGGMCKYCTTGGCCACCTGGGCACACWRCCGGCTCATRTTCAGCCGGCTGTCGACCAGCACCCCCAGGTCCTTTTCCACCAGGCAGCTTTCCAGCCACTCTTCCCCCAGCCTGTAGCRTTGCATGGGGTTGTTGTGACCCAAGTGCAGGACCCGGCACTTGGCCTTGTTGAACCTGATACAGTTGGCCTCGGCCCATCGATCCAGCCTGTCCAGGTCCCTCTGCAGAGCCTTCCTTCCCTCRAGYAGATCAACRCTCCTGCCCAACTTGGTGTCATCTGCAAACTGACTGAGGGTGCACTTGATCCCCTCGTCCGGATCATTGATAAAGATATTAAACAGAACTGGCCCCAGTGTTGAGCCCTGGGGAACACCACTTGTGACCGGCCGCCAGCTGGAGTTAACTCCATAATCTGCTGCCACTTGCTCTCTGACATGCCTTGTTTGCACAGGTTTTCAGGGGCTTGGCTGTGCAAACATGTCCTGTGAAGATGTGACCATATGCAAACAGAGAGCAGCTGTTGTGCATTGCATGTGAGGCTTGCTCCTCTTGGGGAGAGATGGAGAAATTAGCAGAGGGGCAGCTGAGAACTATGGCATTAGTAGATATTGTAGATATCTACTAATAGAAATTAGTAGATATTTTGAGAATATTATCCTACTTTAAGGTGAAGCATCACTCTTGCCAGGTATCTGAAGTGAGCTGGTATTACCATAAGTGCTGGTTACACCATACTTTTGTTCCAGATTATGGATGGTGATAGCATCACTGAGCCTCATAATTTTCTAGCTTATCTTTCAACTCTGGACAAACATTTTACTGCAGATTTGCAAGATGGCAAAATCATCACACTCTGAGGTGATGAACATKCGATTTACACTGGCACAGCTTTCTCTGTGTGATGCAGTCAAGGAAGGTCAAGTGTACACGCATCACAAGCCTGAGTGCATTGCAAGCCCACATCAGGCTGATCTTACCAGCCACATCCGTGGAGGTGCGTCTGGCTGGAGGCTAAGTTTGACTGGTTAAATTACACCATGCCCGGAGCTGTGAAAAGCCCTGCGTTCCTGGGTACACCCTAACTGAAGTGCAGCACCAAGGTGTCTCTCCTACCAGGTCTCAGAGCACGTGCCCTTGACACTATTCCTGTGTTTTCTTCTTCCCTAGTACTCCTGCTTCCAGTGTCTCTCCTGCTGCCACACAGTTCTCCGTTGCATCCTTTGTCTCTGTGACTGATAGTGATTCAGTCTGAGCTGAGCTCTAGGCAAAGGTCATGAATACATTACATAACTCAGAGAGGTGCCTAGCGGCATGTACAGGCATTGTGAAAAGATGGAGCTTTAAAATGCTCTTGAGATTGGTGGGAATTAAGACTTTCAGTGCATTAAGTACACTTGTAAATACTTCTCAGTCTAAATATGTTTTTAAACCTGGCTCTCGGTGGCTGATGCTAAAGTGGTGAGGGCTTCCTGAGAGTTCTGTGCCCTTTAGAGGTATATGTTTCGTACTGCCAATTTGTAAGTAGTTCAGAAATGTCAGGCTGGTTGTCCTCAGAATGCCTTTGAAATAGGGAATTGTTTTCATTTCACAAATGGGTAACTCGGACATATATTGTGATTGACGTTTCTCATGAGCGTGTGAATGGAGTATTTAACTTGCATGGACCTTTGAATCGATATACATGCAACCTACATGTTGCCTGTTGAAGCATACAGATGTATGTCGTGTTTGACTTTTTTCCGTAGGTGGCATTGGAGAAGCAGTGTGTGCTGCAGTAGTGAGTGAGCCTGGTATCACAGTCAATCGCTTGGCTGTATCTCATGTACCACGCAGCGGGAAGTCAGCTGAGCTCCTGAAGATGTTTGGCATTGATAAAGATGCCATTGTGCAAGCTGTTAAGGTGGCAGTGTCCAAATCAAGAAATGCGGAGTAGTTTGAAGCATCTTGTGCTGTGTTACAGAAAAGCAGTGTTCAGAGAAGTACTGTAAGTTTAAGGCAGGCAAAGGTGCTTTATGTAGAGAGTTCTAATAAAAATACCAGCTTAAAAAACCTTCTGGTTTTTAATCTCTTTTTTTCTCTGTGGGGTTTTGTGCAGTGGGGTAACATCTGAATGTTTTCAGTCATTGAAAAACCTTCAGGTTATTTAACAATTTGTGGGCAGCAGTGCTTTGTCTGCCTGCTGTATAGCAGGAGCGTTTTCTGCTTTGCAACTAACCTCCCCTACTGTGAGCTCTAGCATGGGAGTGGTTGGGTGCTCACTGAAGGTCTGAGCGGGCTGTGCTTCAGCAGGGAAATAGACACTGGGCATTGTAGCCTAGAGCGAATCGAGTAACTTTTGCTCAATGTTTGGTCCAACTTACTGCTGAAGATTAAAATGCTGTCTTGAAGGGAGTTTGGTGAAAACAGAGTTCTTCCCTCGCTACCAGAAGAGTTCACTAGCCCCTCTTCTGGACAGAAATGTTAGGCATTGGATAGTGAAAAGCAGAGTGTGTATTGCAGGAGGAGGGTGACTAGTGCCTTTGCTGCAGTTCCTCCTCTCTGCATTGACCCCAGCCATTTTAAAACCAAAGACAAGAAGGAAGCACCCTATGTGCTGGACAATGCTGAAGTGGAAGGAGATGTCCCCGGTCCTGGGGGGCAGCAGGGGGAGGTGGAGGCCCAGCAGAGGGGTGGGAATGAGTAATGACCCATGGGCTGGACTGGGAGAATGGTAGCTCAGTGAGCGCGAGGTCATTTAAGGAGGTTGAAACTCTTCATAGGAACTTGTATCATATTTTTGAGTGCTTGGCCAGTGCTGCAGCAGGGGTGATACATGAGAGCAGAATGAGAGCATTGCCGTTGGGCAAGAGGCAGGAATGTTTAAAAAGCTGAGACGGACTCCAGAAGAAGGATCTGAAAGAACAGCAGGAAATTCCCAGATACCCGAAAGGATGCGGCTGAACATGTAAGTTGCTTTTTTCTATAGAATTGTCTCTTCGCATGTGAGCTGCTCTAAGTTGGGTCAGCTGTTCATCTCACATGATGGGTTCCACTGGGTGATTTTTAAAGGTTTTGCTATTTTTAAATGTTTTGCTTATTTTACCCTTAAGCAGCTTCTGTTTAAAAAAAAAAAATTAAAAATTCATTTTGTTGACTGCAGAGTACCAAATATGAAAACATATTTAGTACTAAAATATGTTTCTCATCCTGACTATTCCACAAATTACCTTTCAGAAAGGTGTTACACAGCAGAGGAAACTAAAAAAGCAGTTTTCATCAGAGCAGGGTGACTATGCATAGTTTTCAGTTCACCCAAAAGCTATTCAACATTAACAACGCTACGCTGGTCTGAGCAAGACTTTATTTGCAGACTAACAACACAAAATATACAACAATGTGTAACATGTCCCTATAAAATGAAAGGAATGTCAAAGTTGCACTTTATTTGCAGACTAACAACACAAAATACACAGTATTTTGGTATGACAGACTATTTCTACAAAGACATGTAAGTAGTACATGTAAATGAGAATATAAATATTACAAAATAACTTGTATTCGTCCTTATTGCTTAATTTAACCCCTGACATGTTAGGTAACTGCTGTGCTGTGTTGGTACAGGCCTGCATACAATTGCTGATATTTCTGGATGTGCAAATGGAACTGCAACACGCAAGAACAATCAACACAGGTGCTTAAAATTTAAAATTAAGTACAACTAAAAAGTAAGTGTTTTAATTTTCTGAGCAAGGCTTGAAATTGCTTCTTTAAAACCCTGGGCTGTTTGGGCTAATGGCTTTTAGATCTACATTTCCTTACAATTTCATGTTTCTGTCTGACTTGATGCCTTCATCCTTCTATGGGTATGAAGACCTTACATTTTTACTAAAAATTTAAAGGTATCCCCTTTTATTGCAGTCTGCCTATGATTGCATTAGCCCTATGTATATAATGTGTAACATGTCCCTATAAAATGAAAGGAATGTCAAAGTTGCACTTTATTTTACTCAAAGAAAGAAAAATGTTGGGGGATGAGTCAAATCAAGCACTTCATTCTTCCCCTCAGAAGAAGAGATGAGATTTGCTGCTGTTAATAATCTCATTACTGCACGATTATGTCACTGCATGTAAAATCTCACCCAGCTTTCACTGGGTGAAATCATTATACACCCACTATATTGAGTTCTGCCACAATAAATTAATCTGCTTCAGTGCTATTGCACTGTTGGGGCTCAACTGTGTAAGCAAGCAGCTGGTGTTTGCCTGGTTTGCAGCATCACAAGGGGTGAAGAGGAGGTGGCTTTGTGGTTGCCAAGATTCCTACTGAAACATCCAGAGCCTGATCCAGAACCAGCGGAGGATAATACTGGTCATTTTGTTGATTTTGATACACCATAGGCAGACTAACATGGTTGCATGGGGGAGGGAAGGAGAATGTGTTTATATTTAATGAAATTAAATATAAACGTACATCTAGATTGTCTTACTGAGCTCTGCTGAGCCACGAATCACTTCAGAAGAAAGAATGGGACCCTATAATGCAGTTGCGGCTTTATTTTTGAGGGGAGGGAATGATGTCTTTCTATGGTTTAACATTTCAGTATTTCACATTATCCATTAAGTTTTTATGTTTGCTTCATAAAGCAATACATTTAATCCTGGAAATTTCCATTTAATCCTGGAAATTCAGACAGCAGGGTTTTGTGGAACTCTCCTGAAATACTCCTCCTAGGCAGATTTCCTCATACCTGCATGATGAAGAAAAAGACGACTGTCAAGCCTATTGTGTTTGTTATGTATCTATGCAGCTTTTCAGTATTCTTCATATTTTGTGTTCATGCACACAGATAAACATGAGCCTGGAGTCTGTTTGAAGGCCCGACAAGAGAAACCTACCCCCACTCCCTGAATTTTTAATTGAGCTATAGAATTCTTATTCAGACATTGTCAGGAAATAGTTAATACCCCATACAGGGCAGAGTAAAAATGCTCTGCCACATGGAAAGAATAATTCATTTTCAAACCCAAGCAGCTCTAATGAACTGTAGTAATTTTTTTTTTTTTTCTCCAATTAAGAAAAGATTGGAAATTGTAATTTAGAGAAGTTAGTCTTAAGACTTGACTAAAATGAAGTACCCAGGAAGGTCTAGGGAATATGCATGCAGTCAGTAAGAAGAAAACTGTTACCTGTTGGCCTGAATTTGTCAATCAAAGGAACAAAACTGTCAAGTACGCTCCGAATTCGATACACTAATTGTGAAAACAAACATGTTGAGCCAGATAGTAACATAAAACATAAAAAATAGAAAAATGGCAAAACCCAAAAACTGACATTTGCAATATTAATGAACCCAAGATTACTGTTTAAACAAGCACTTTTGCGATACCATTAATAACAAAGTAGTGACAAGGCTGATTCTTGAGAGAACCATCCACAACCTACCAAAAACATTAGCACAAGATTACAAAGGAGACTTCTGTTCTCAGTTGGGAAGCCATAACTTGCTGCTAGTTGCACCTTTCCTATGACATCCCTAGGGATTGCCAAGAATGCCCATTTTTTTAGTATCATTTTCAGTAGCTGCTGCCATCCAGGTTCTGCTGAGAGCTCTTCCTCAGGGTGTCCAGCCGCCTCAGTCTGAGGGAAATGAATGGCAGCCTGAGTGCGCAGCACCTTATAGAGTGCATCTGGGAAGACTGCCTTGCAGCTAAAATTATACATTGTCATGGCAACTCAGCATTAAGCCATTGCTGCAGAAAGAGGTGACTCAGGCTCTTGTGATCATTGAGAACGAAAAACGAGTCAACCTCTCCCTTCAGTGTCACTAAGGCATGTGTTTGTCTCCAGCCACGCTGTGTAATTGTGAATGAGATGTTACAGGATAGTTACGCGATGATTTACGGGATAGTTACGCGATGATTTACAGAATCTCAGCACTAGCAGTTTTACAGACTTGCATAGTTTAATGACTGCGTGACCTTGTATCCTTAGCGTTGACACAGAGCTGGCTGCTGTAGATACACTTACCTAGACCAAAGTATATCCCAGTGGTTTCCAGGGAAGCAAAGGTGATTAAACCAATTCCAAGAGAAATAGTCCAATCTAAGGCAACAAAATAAATGTTTGGCTTTGTTCATTTTTCTAGTGTGCAACAATTTATCCTTCTATTGAAGTCTTGCCTTACCTTTGTAGTAGTAGTAGCAAATTAGTAAAGCTCCAATTGCAAAGCAAAGGATGACAAAATGAAAGAATTCATCTGAAATAGAGGGGGAAAATAAAGTCACAACTGCAGGCATGGCCCTTACGAATACACCTTACAGTGTATCGCTCAGCCAATAAAGTATTTCCACATGAGATGTCTCATACACTAAACTGCAAAACATACGTGCACACAAGTTGTTATGAGAAGCCTTGATGCACTTCAACAAAGTACTCATGTCAAAAAAAAAAAAAAAAAAA
>JAYKAV010000068.1:40682-110193 GCA_035582835.1 Phoebastria nigripes | reverse complement strand
AAAAAAAAAAAAAAAAAAGCAAGCGTAATCAGATGGTTGCATTAACAATACAGAATTGTTTTAGAGCACTCCGGGTCTTTTCTGTCTAGTCTGAGACAATCAATAGTCTTAGAATTACAGTGGGGGAGTAAAACAGT
The DNA here is from genome assembly GCA_035582835.1 of Phoebastria nigripes. Classification (NCBI taxonomy): domain Eukaryota; kingdom Metazoa; phylum Chordata; class Aves; order Procellariiformes; family Diomedeidae; genus Phoebastria; species Phoebastria nigripes. Next base: position 110,056 of record JAYKAV010000068.1, on the reverse strand, counting down.
AGTACAAGAGAGCTTCAGTTTGATTCATGGGTGCTTTGCACAATCACAGCTACAGTAATATAACCATCTTCATTACTAAGCGTATGAGTACCATCAATCTACTTAAGCCTGATGTTGAAGTATTTCTGCACCCCCCCCAAATGAAGAACTGTAGCTGGCAACCAGTCTCCTATAGATAGCTATACTGATACATAGAAAGAACAGCATAAGAACAAGCTGGATTTTTTGAGAGGCCTAAATAGAGAGCATTTTGCTCTACATTAGTTGTGAGCAGAGTTGCCAAATTCTGTTCTTTCTCCAACTGTATTGTCAAAAGTCAGAAAGAGCTGAATATTTTACCAGCTTTCCAATGACGTGTTCAAAGCAGAAGGTTTTTTACTTTTTTGAGCAGAAGGTTTTTTACTTTTTTGTTTGTTGATCGTTTGAGAAGACCCCTAGGCAGTCTGCTGCATATAAGCCTTTGGGAGTTGATTCATCACAAGTTTTAGATGCTGATTTAACTTAACTTACATTGGGCTGTGCATCCAGGCAACCACTGCCTGGCAGTGAATTTAATTTCCTCTAAAGATGTAACAGGAGAGTGCTGGAAATGTACCCCAAATGAGCTGCAGACTTTTGCTATTGTGCTTTTGAACCATGGAGCAACTAAACTTTGCCAAGAAATTCTATTCTGGGTCACCTGATACTGGAGTCACATTTTTGAATTTTTGATTCTTTGAGCATTCTGGATTGATCAAGTTCTGGTTTGGGGACAAACCCAGTTATTTGATTTATTAATGTTAACATAGCATTGCACTATTCTGACTCACAAATGTTCCTCTGTGCAGTGGTATGAATGATCTATAGACACAGAATTTATCAGAACATCAATTCATACTTGGCAAGTGTCTGTTCTGTATTACCCTGCCTCCTAAATGCAATAGTTCCACTGTAACTTTGTATCATGGCATGACTTGCACAGTATTTCTTCTAATAAAGCATTACAGTGCATTTTAATAACTATTCTCAAACTTCTACTTTTTGATTAGGAAATATCTAGGTATCAAGGAGCTGGTATAGCTATCATCACTAAGCTAAACTCAGTCCTGAAAGACAGCATCCACAAGAAAAACTTCTGTTCGCTTGCTTGTATTTACCATTTGCAATTGAATCTTCTCTTCCAGTAATCTCTGAAAAGCAACATAGTTTTATTATTTCTGATGGTAAAAATACAAATATATTGTTTCCCACCATTATCAGCACTAGCAAGCATGGCAAGTACTCACCTATTTGGTGACTCAGTATAGACAAAACAGTACTTGAAAGTGCCAGGAAATGAAGGAARTTAAAAGGGCCCAAGAACAGGTAACAATAAAACTGACTATTCACAGTAATCCCAGGTTCTTTGAAATAGCTGGGCAGTAGAAGATGGATGGCCTCCGTGTTAATACTCAGTTGCTAGAACTGAAGCTAGAACCAAGCAGAGCTGAGATCACAAGTGCTGCATGTGTGTAATCACCTGAACCTGTCCGGTGCAGTAGGCAYGGTGTCCTGCACTAGCTAAGTATTTTCTGTGTCTCAGTCTGGTGTATTGAAGTAATCCAGAACTGAAGCAACAAAGGCCACGGTGAGAGATGGAGAGGCCAAATGCCAACTGGAAAAGCACTGTAATCCTCTTTCTGCACCTGGCAATGTGGGGAGAACATTGTATTACAATGTATTCCTCTACCCTTGTATTTTATGTAGCTCCTTGGGAATAGGTAACTCAAAAACCTCCCCTAGGGATTATGCTGCAACTTGTATCTTCTTCCYAACCCTGTCCTCAGCTGAAACAGTCCAAGTCACAGCAACTATTGCTCACTCCACATTAAAACAGTGGTTGAGCAGGTGTCCTCTCAAAAACGACAGTCTGCTGGGCTGTCTGCCTCTCATAACTAATGAATGTGGCATTGGCCTGGGAGTGGGAGGGATGAGGTTGGTAATGCAATCAAGCCATTGAAAATTTCCTACTATGGGCCTTTTACATCTGTTCTGCTGCTGCTCAGCAGTCCCTGATAAAAGGTAATTTGCCTTTAGACTGGCTGGCTGTTCAAGCTTCTCAGCTGGTACTGTTTCTCAGTTGCTTRTCATTTGGCTTTCACCTAGCATCTTCTGTTGGGGAATGCTCTGTGCTCTGAGGAAGGTGTTCAGAGCTGAGTATCACCACTGTTTTGCAGAAACCAGGTTCCAGCTCCCTCCCAATCTTGCATCCCTGTTCAGCAGGAGATAGAGGGCTGCAGGGAATGCTGAAAACTGCCTAGCTTTCTTGAGAAAGACTGAATAGTTGCCCAATAGAATTGCTGGGTTTTCCCCTAAAAAGGGATGACAACTGCTGTGAGCTGACCTTGTGAGAACCTGGCAGGCCTACAAAAAAGTGGGTTAATCTGCTAGAATGCCTTGTACAAATCACCTGCTATCAGCCAGCCACTATGACAAGCTTGCAACAAAATGTCTGCACTGTGCCCGGGTCTAACACCAGGCTAACTGGAAACCAATGGAATTACAGCCAGGGGGGTTATTTTTTAATATATAAGTATGTCAGAAAGAAGAAACTGCAGTTACAGTCTTCCTTCCAGCAGGATGAGGTTATCTGGGAACACTTACCTGAATCTCTGTAGGGAACAACCTCTGCTGGTMTGCCTAAAATATTACACAAAGATGATGTAGATTAATATCCATAATGAGCATGCATGTCTTGCTGCCAGTCCTAGCCCATGCAACTCCATTGAAATTAGAGCGGTTGTGTAGAAACGACAAGGTAGATATACCAACTCTAACTCATTAGCGAGGGCAGCTCTGTTGTGGGTTATGCAGTTTGAAAGTGGGAAACATGAATGGATTATTAACCCCGCATATTCCATCTCTCACAATATCTGGAGTCAGGTGGAATCAGACTCCTGTGAGACAAATCAAATCTCCTAATGTCAATTTAAATGAGCTGCTCTTACATCTGGGCTGAGATCCATTTAAGACATTAATTAAATGATGAAAGCCTTAACTTTTTTACATCCATGGTTCTATACCATAAGCTGATAGCTATTTCTGTGTGTTGACACAGCACATTTTCTTCATCTGCACTGTACTTATTTTCCATTTTTCCTTTGGAAGGAAAGGAAAAGCCTCGGGAGTGAGATCCAAAGTGTGGTCCTCGCTGATGGTCTCTGGTCAGCGCTGAGGGCTGACTGCAGACCCTGTAAGTAGTGGCTGTGACAGATATTTTCAAAACTCTTTTGCTGCATTTCAATGGCAACTGTGCAGACCCAGGCAGCAGGACTTCTCCCACAACAGCAGATTTTGCTATTCTCCTGGTTCAACTCTAAGCACAGGGCATGGCTGAGTGTTACTATTGCTTGAGCTTCATCTTGTAGGAAATGCCTTTCCTACAGCCAAATTCTGACTGGTCATTTTCCTATGTCTATACATGTTAATATACCTTTGTTCAAAAGTCAAACCAAAGAATGCCAGAAATTCTCCTTTTTTTGGTTTATATTGGTTGTCTCTAGTAAAAACCAATACAGTTGTCACTTTATCCTACCTCCAAGTAATTGGCCTTCAGCCTTCTGTCTTCCCAAATCTTCCCCATCACTGTCTGGATAGAGAAAGTGTTTTTTCCTCAGATTAAAGAAAAATGTGCCAGCAGTGTCAGAAACAACAGCACTGTAGTTGTTTGCTCATAATATAATAATGGCCGTGGGATATGTAGGTAAAAATCAAGGCTTTGAAATGCAAGGATCATTATTAGCTGCTTTTGCCTCACAGCTCTCTTCAAAGCTGGCTGAATAGGAGAAAAACAGCAAAATCTGGAGTTGGAATAATTTGTATAAAGGGGTGTAGTGAGAAAGTTCTTATTTTAAACACATACACCATCAGCACTGCTAATTAGTTTGAAAATTTTATTTCTAAATGCAACTCATTTGATCTTAATCAGCTGGTGGCTTTCTGTAACAGAATAAGCCAGTATCAGCATTATCACTTCCATGTTGCCTGTCACTTCTTAGTATCATTTTCCATGAATGAAATGGTCTAGTGGCAGCCAAAGTGACTTTTGATACACTTGTTGATGTTTGCTAATAAGAAAAGAAATGCTGGAGAAGTACTATAGCATTGCCAGCTACTACTGTACATTGACTATTCTTTGTCTCCTGCTATAGCACAGGCTTCAGTTAGACCCTAAATGCACTGAAGAACATAGAAGTTATGATCTTTTATTTGGGAAGAAATCTTGCAGCAGATTTCTACATTTCTGAAACCTCCAACTTCCACAAGAGCAGGAGGCAGCCACTATTTTGCTGATAATGAATCTAGAGGTACTGATTATTTTCCATGTTCTCTCTTTTGCACAATTTCTTACTTTTTTCAGAGTTCTGCAGAATTGCTGCAAGTCTCCTTTGTGAATCTCTTATAAACACACAATCACACTAAATTATGTATCAGGGAAAAATAAAATAAATCCTCTTTACCTTGTGTATCTTCATCCATGGACTCGTCGGATGAGTTTTCAGCCTTTTTTTCCCCTTGTGAAAGCATGAGATTCCTTTCCAATCTCTTCAGGAGTTTCAATTTTTCATCTGTTTTATATATAGAGAAAAAAATATTAGAAACAACTGCTTACATTTTCTCTCTTTTACAATGATAGATTTCACAATGCTTTATTAAAGGTTGTCTGACAGGAAATCAGACCCTTAGTCTTATTTCAGCTGTGTTTTTTGACACAAGGAGTAGTACAAAGCATTACAAATGAAAGCATCATATACACTACTGTTTAGATTTTCTTAAATGGTTGTGGTAGATGCCCAGATTTTCATATTCTGGCCTTTAATTTACCCATAATGCTACCCCTGTGAAAATTCCCACTCCCTGAAGCGATAGCAGCTGCAGCTGAAAGATGCTTTAGCTGGAGAATAGTTGCTCACCCCTCCCTGGGCTGCTTCTCCCTTCACCCCTGTGATTTCTGCTGGGTTCCCTGTGTTTATGCCGCAGTGCCAGCACCCTCTGGTGGCATAAAAGCAAAGCCCTCAAAGCCAGCCAGGCCAAGTCACCCGCGAGGAGAAACCTGCGGGATGCTGACTCCTGGGCCAGGCAGTGAAGTGCTCCTGGCTTGCGTGGCTGGAGTTGCAGGTGATAATCTCAACAGCTTCAAATTCAGCTCTGTGCTGAAGGCTGGTGGGTCTGTGCATCTCTTCATTATTAGTTGTGATATTTGGACATACGCAGCTAGACATGATCCCCCCTGGCTGCTCGATGCTGCTCACTGTACAAGAACAGCAAGRGGGTCCCTGCTGTGACAAACTTTCCTACTCTGACAGATGACCAAAGCTGGGCTGCTCTCCGGGCTGGGAGGTCTCTCCCCTTCATGAACACGTTTGTTCAAGGCAGAAACAGGAACAGGATCTCCTTGAGGGTCTTCAGTTAAATTCAGGGTCATCTTAAGTGAGTGCAGCTCTATGATCTATTAAAGACAATTAATGACTCTATGAACCCTGTGGAACTGCACTTAGTTTCTTATTGCACAACCAGGCAAACGAGAAGTGCAGCGGAGTCTATTTGTATCTTGTTGCCAGGCTCAGCACCCCAAGTGGCATCCTCTATCCACTCCTTTTAGTTACTACTACATGGGCTGCTAGGGTCATTTGCAAAAATATTTTCAGCGGCTCAGCTCGGATTTCTTACCACTATGAGAGCTCAGAGAGGTCCAGGCTGGCTGGATAACAGTCCATGCAAAAAAGTGTCCTGGGTGTCATGAATCCAGCTAGACAGGAAAAACTGGGGCACCACTTTCAGTCAGAGAAATTTCTTTGGCATCATCATCCCAGGACATCCTCTCTCCCTAAACAAACAAGTCTTTTTCCCCAGAAGAAGCCAAGTCAAACTAAAGCAAAATACTATCTTTGGCTCCCATTATCACCATACCTAACTGACTTTTCTAAGCAGTATTTCTAGACATTTTAGTTGTTCACTAATAATCACTTCCCAGCATATATCAGAGTTTTCAAACTGGTGTCAAGTCCCACTGGCACTGCAGTAATTTTAACAAAATAGCTGAYGAGCAGCCACGTAGGACTCACCCTTTCCCTTGGAGCTGGGCAGCTGCCTATATCCAGATGGGTTGGTTGTCTTCAGCAAAAGGTAAAGAACAGCCATTGCCCTGACTCCTTTCTTCTCTATGGCTTTCAGGCAGGCTGCACAGCCTCCAGGCAGGACACTGCAGCTGTTGAGGAGCTGAAAGAAAGGTAAGTAAATAGCAAATAGTCCTTCCAATAAAATGTAGCCTGTAAAAACATACCCTGCTACACAAATGAATGTATCGCACCCCATCTGTGGGAAATGTAATCCCCTGCCCCTACTACACAAGGGGGAAATCAGGGACAAAGAGTAATGCCAAAGATGGGAAGGGAATGTAAACTCCATTCAGCAACTCAGAGCAGAGCCATCAACTGGGAAAGAAACATGGTGTGTAATAGTTAACTATTTAAAGAGCTGGAGAAATATAGTTATAGGGTCTGAAAATGGACATGCAGTATCTTACAGCAAAATGTCACCAACAATGGTCCTGCCTAGAAAATAGTGAGCTGAACTGACCCTGAGGAATTTATACAAAGCCAGTTATTTTTTCACATGGAGAACAACAAAGTAAAAAGCAGTGGCCTGAGTCTCATTTATCTAAGTAAGTGCCCTTTTACAGCATTTAGCATGTTTTAGATATGTTTTAGCATATCAGATAATTGGACCCCAAAGTATATCAGAGAAGTATAAAAGTATCTGTATAACAATGTCTTACAAAGGATGCATGTTTCTTTCTTTAGTAACTTACATTGTTCTTTTCTTCAGTATTCAGGATAGGTGGGTCGGTGGTGGCTAAACATTTTACAAGTGATTCCCAGAAGGACTGGTTCATTTTCTCATGATTCTCCAAGTAATTGGCATCAGCAGTAAAAACCCTCTGGAAAATGTCTGGGAAGAAAAACGAGCAAATCACTGTGCAAGCAGTAGAGGTGGGTTGCATAGTAGTGTTCTGTGGTGCTCAGTGAAGGCGTGGTGACAGACATAGACTCTGCAGCATGTTAGCATATAGGAAAGAGAGTAGTGCTGTATTGTAAAAAGCAACTCAGCCTGCCGTAAATCAGTAGAAAAATGTCAATAGTCCATACAAATTACTGGTGTCTCTGTGATGCTACTGTCTCAGTTAACGAAGAAGGGGAAGTATTCCTAGCTATTTAATGGATGCTTATTCTAACCATGCTATTTTACAGACAGGCACAAAGACACAAAGGACTGGATACCAAGGTATTGAGATAGCTCATTAGGCATTTAATGCACAGCAAAATCTCTTTCATGCATCTAAATTCCCACAAGCACATGCCCAAGGCCTGATGAGAAGCCTGTGGAAAAGCTGGGAACTGACTGCTGGTCTCTCTTTTACAAGCAAGGAGATGGATGGAGTGTGTTTTCAGAGGAAATGAGTTTCCTTGACTCATGACCACTCTAGCAAACACTGTTGTGTAGTGTGAACAAGCCAAAGCTTTGATCTTCGTGTGCTACCCTTACCTTGCTGTTCTTCAGTAAGATCTGGGAATGGGACATTCAAGTTCTCCATCGCTGTGCCTGTTTGAAAGGGGAGAAAAAGTATATTTAGAAACAGATCAGTCTGACCTTCTCTATTTTTCTGTCTTACACTTGATTTTCTGCAAACATGGCGTCTATCTCTAGGCACTTTAGTTTCGAAATCACTTCTCTGTTGCAATGGGAGTTTCACATCATGATTCATTTACCCTCCTGGGACCCATTCTCGACACTTCTGAGTGAGGCTTGCTGGGCTGGCCTTTGGTTATTAAGAAAGAACAAAAGTCTGATCATCATGAGTAAAATGAAAAGAAGTCCGACTTGATCATTCACATTGTTGTTTTTTTACAGCTACCAAGGTGTCTAATTAACTAGTTACCACAGATGTGAGTAACTTAATAGGCCGTGTTCCATTCACAAAACAGAATGATTATTCCGTACCTTTGACATCCTTATACTTAAAATGTACCAATCGGAGAGGATAGTAGAAATAGTTCATAGGAGAGCCCCGCAGGATTTGGAATCCTTGTCTCACAGAAGACTTTGACACTTCAACATCTGTTCTTCCCAAGTTGTCATGAAAAGGAAATTTCCACTAACTTCAGGTTTAGGAATTAAAAATTTTTAAGTGTAGATCCCAGATTTCTTACTGATATTTGCCATGGAAACAAAACATTGTGACATCCCCAAAATCCAATGTTTCTTTTTGTTTTGCTAAACGCGCCCCAGAAATCTTGTTTTGAGGCTGTTTTATACTGATGATGCATTTTTTTGTGGTGGTTGTGGTTCTGAACAGTTGCATYCGCCTACAGTGGTCCAGGCATCCTGCACTGACTGCATCTCCCCTTATGCAGCATTTCAACTAAAACAATAATGTATTGAGAGATGCAAAAGAAGATTTTTGGAGAGCCTGAAGTACAGTTTCCACTATGCAGGGCGCGATAGGAAAACAGTTTATACACCCACAGGTTTTCTTACAATATGACTTCTGGGTCCATTCAATAAAACACTTTCAATCAAGTAGTTTGAAAACTAAGTATTTCCTTTAAATTTTCCAGATGGAAAACTGTTTCTTTTCCTACAGGCAGTTTCAGTTCTCTAGAGACCATCATGTCAGTCAGAAAAATATTCTAATACAAAATCCAAAACAGGTCCAGTTAATATCTTCAGAAGGATAGTATAATACCCAAGCAAAAACATCTTCGTTCTGGAAACAGAAAAACTTTTTAGTGTGTCAGTTCTCAGATAGAGGAAATTAGACACAAAAAGACTCCCAGGTAGCTGCAAAACCCATCCTTCCTTTGGAACCAGGGTCGAGGTCCCACATTCTCGGTGTGTTGGTGATTCTGGAAGCTTTCTCATTTCCTGGGCTGCAAGTGTTCCTCAAGTGATGAGGTCCTTAGTTTGAACTCTTTAGCCACTGGTTTGCTGTTTGGCCTTGGGAAAATTGCATAACCTCTTTAACCACTTTTAAAGGCTAAGCCCAGAAAACTGCTTACCTACCTCCTAGGTGTATTGTGAGAAAAAATAATTTAATATTTTAAGAACACTTTGAAATTATTCCCGATGATGAGTCTATGCAAGACATCTACAATGGCAGATAATACCTTTTATTTAACCACCTGATATACCTGGAACAACTGGCAAGTTTTTGGACAAACAAGCTTTGAATTTTATCAGTTAGTCTAATAAAAGTTTTTACCTCTCCCACAAACCTTGCCTGACTTAACAGCCTTTGCTGCTGTAGCTGTAGCAATGTGAGACTGTGAGCACCCGATAGGGAATGCAGGAAACGCATCTGTCCTCTCTGCCCGGGCAAGCAACAGCTGATGTTGAAATACAGGAACCCAGCATACCGCACCCCGGATAAAGTCATTCTTGGCCGCACAATAAAGAACGTAATTTCTGTGCAGTTATGTATCTCCAGCTATGGTTTCCAGCCTTTTTCAATATCTTTCTTGCCTTCCTATTTACTCAGCTTAAACCCTGCAACAGTGTTTGCTTTTGTAAGTTAAATCCTTTAGACCTCTTTGTGGACTGCACAGTTGAAATACCAGGCCTAAAGGAACAAAATTACTTTAAATATAAAAATTTCTTTTCTGACTGATGAATTCCATTTCATAAAAATATTTATAAATATCCATAGATTTTACTGTTGAGTGAAACTCAGGAGGTCTGTCTTTGGGGCTCCTAATACCTAGCAAAGGCCACTTTCATTGGCACATTTGAGGCACGTTGCTCTTCCTGTGACACAAACCTGTCGCAGCAGCTGCCTTATGCCGGCTTTGCGTAATCCCAAAGCCAAAGCGAGCAGGTAGGCACTAGCAGATCTGTCCCACCACGCACAAAGGAAGAGCAGATACAACACTGAAGGCAGAGGCAATGCTGTCAACCTCATTTGCTATCATCAGACTGATTTACCTTAAAACTGTTCATTTGCTGGCCGAAATGACCAGACTGCTCAGCTGTACCAGCAACAGAAACGTATTTGCCTAATGCATTTACGCATCCCGCTCTGATAAGACCTGGATGTCACAACAGGATCCAGGAGCAGCCAGTGTCTGCTCCCATCTCCCTTTCTGTGCCTCCAGCACAGCTAAGCCTAGTCAAGTCACCAAGCTTTACGTAACTAAGGAAGTTGGGTACCTAATTTCTGTTAGACTATGGACAATTAATTCCCCTGTGGCTCTTCTRGAAAGAAAATCAGATCTAAACAAAGGGTAAGTATAGGCATTTAATTATTGTATGTTTTAAAAGTGATTTAGTTGATTACACCTCATAGTGAGAGAAGGATGGTGATATACTGGCATTTCAGCCTGGCCATGAGCTCATTGGGGAATGACATGAACAACAGACCTCATCTTGCTTTCCCCACAGTAAATCAGAACTTAATTGCAGTGAGGTCTTTTTAACATGTTAGAATAAAATTTGTGTGCAGAGTCAGACTTCTCCAAGTTGTTTAAAAAGTGAGGCTAATAACTGCCATACACTACAACTTTTTGCTTAGCTGCTGAAATGTATCTGGGTGAAATTGTCCAATGGGATAGCAAAAAATGTAAATAAAATAAAATAAGGTTGTTTTGACTTCAAGACAAAAACCAGACAATCCTAAACCTTTTCCCTTTGAGACTACTTTTGCCTTTCATTTTAGGTTATATGCTGACACCAAATCTTGCTAAATTTTATTTTAAACATAAACGTTAAGTCCTTCCCTGCCCTTCTCTCAAACCAAACCAAACAAACTTCATAAAGCACACCTTCAAGTCTTAGCCTGGTTCTAGCAGAAGATGTCCTGGAGGGCTGTGGCTGTGGTGAAAGCTGGTAGTTTCCTCCAGTGAGACAACAAAAACTGGTCCACACCGGCTCAGTTTGAAACCATTCCTACTCTAGTCTCCTCGGGCAATGCCACCAGTGAGATAATTCTGCTATTTGTCTGCTTGCCTTCCTGTTGTCAAATATAGTTGAAATGTGACAGAGAAGCAGCAAAACTCAAAGACTTTTCAATCTTTACGGCATCCTTGAACACAGGCAGGTGGAGAGACCCAGCGAGTACCTGTCACCGTGGGGAGGGCAGCTCCCCAGGCTCGGTGTGACCGTCTCCATGGGGGCGAGCAGGGAGCGGGCGCAGCCCGTCCACCCCTTGCCACAGGACCAGTGCTTCCTTCCTCCCCCGGCTCTCACAGCCAGCCCAGACACGGTGGCCGCACTACTACCAGCCCTACACCCACAAAGCTGGCGCGGTTGGCTGCCTGTTTTCCAGCTGCACTGGTAAAATAATGACAGTGCTCCCGTACACATTTACATATACCATTTGAAATTACCTGGTTTGTATTTCTCCTTACGTGCCGTGTGCTCCTCCGTGCAGTCGTTGGAAAGCTCTGAAGGGAAGAAATGAGCTCATCAGAAACCAGAAGAGCTCATGTTTGTAGGCTGAGTAAAGTTAAGGCGAACAAATCTTCCTCTACACATAAAACGGGGGGGTTGCCACGAGGATTTATAGGAAAAAAAAAAAAAAAATTAAAAGATGTGGAAGTCCAGTCAGGAAGACGCAGAGGTTACAGGGGAGTCCTGTGCCTTGCCCCCACAGCACCACGACCCCTCGTACAGCGTCGTGATGCCTCGCGGAGTAATCAACAACCCAGCTGTGTACCAAGAGCCAGGACACAACCCCAAAACACTCTCGGTCTCGACCACAAGAAGCTCCTGAACCCATCCCCAGCACTTACCTGCAGGGCTGTGCGGTGGGTTGGGATCCCGGGTCAGGGCGTGCACAGCACTGGCCCCAGCACGCGATGGCAGGCGGGCGGGCAGGCGTCGGGGCCTCACGTGGCCTGCCCTGACTCACAGCGAGAGCGGCGGCAGCTCCGCATCATCCTCTGGCCACAGGCGGTCGCGCTCCAGGTGCAGCGGGAGGAGCTGTGTGTTTTCTGTGTCCCCAAGCTCTGGGGAAGGCGGCCGAGGGCCAATCCCGCCAGCGTCAGGGAGAGGTGCTGGGCAGCCTCCTGGCCTGTCTCAGGCACCGATGGGCTTCAGCAGCCCTGACCAGCTGGGACCCTCCACCCCTGCCTGTGCCTGCTCCAGCACAGCCCCTGCTCGGGCTGGAGGCCCGGGCCCCCTTGTTTGCTCTGTCTGGAACATGAGGGGGAGTCCGGGGGCACGGGGATCCCTCTCGGAGGGGAAAGGCCTTGGGCTCCCATAAAGCCAAGTGGGCATGCCATGGTGGCGGTTTGGAGGCCCAGGCACGCTGCCCTCCTGCCCAGAGCATCCCCAGGCTCAGGGAGGGAGGCACAGCGGGGAATGCCCGTGCAGGGAGCAAGGAGTCGGGTGGGTTTCGTACCACGGTCTCATCAGGAACGGGACATTGCCAGCACTGGGGTGAGGTCCAGCTTTCTGGGCTGGGGGGCCCAGGAAGGGCCCCCACCATCATCCCTGAGGCAGGCGCGCTGCCCATGCCCCTGTGCCCCAGGGCTGTAGTGTTCTGTGAAGGAGCAGCCAGGCCACTGACAGGGAACAGAAACCATCCATCACGCCTGTCTCCAGCAACCAGAAAGGGTGCTGAAAACACAAAGCCAGAGCCACCTCTGGGTTACGGATGTGCTCACCAAGGCATGACAGAGTGAGTGTGTTCAAAATCTTCCTCTGCTGTTTGCTCAGCACACAACATTGCTGAGAGCTCCTGTGTAGGTAAGAGGCACAGCTACCTCTCTGGGGAAAAGGGCTTTATACCACCCTGTCCAGGTGATAAGCTTGAAAACAGCACGATCTCCTGCTGTGTTTGCAGGTGCTTGGGGTATGAATGAGGTGGAGCAGCAGCCTGTACTGATTGCCAGGAGCCAGCCAGGTTGTGAGGAGCAGTGCTGGCCGTTTACTCCCAGGTAGTCCACCCTGCTTGGGCCAGCTCTCTGCCCCTGGGCATGCTTAATTCTAACCTTATCTGCTTAGTATCAGACAGGAATCCCAATCCCAAGTCAGTTTTAGCAAAGAAAATATTTGTATTTCCTAAGCRAACCTCCCCAGCCTAGCATTCGCTTTCAGTATGACCAGGGGTCTCTCAGGTCTCGTCATGCCCCCTGCGAGAGATTTCCACCTGAACCTTTGCCAGGTACAAAAGTTCTCTGGATTTCATAGCTGGAAGTTAGACTTTTATCAAATTAGGTGTGCTTTTCCAGCAAGGCATATAATAAGTGAGTGGGTGCAAATCCTCCATTTGTTATACAGGTAAGTGTCATTCTCGGTGCACGTCTACTTGCTCTTAGAAAGCAACGGGGAGCAGCCCAAGCTGGATCCAGCCTCCAGTCTCTGATTAGCCCCAGGGAATGGTGGTAAACAGGGGCGTTTCTCTTTGCCCTGTCGCAGCAATCTGTTTTGCTATTAGTAACTCTATTAATGAGCTCTTGAGTTCTGATAACAGCAAATATCAGAGGTCAGGATGGACAGTCCTGAAAAACAAAGGTCTTTCAGATCCTTGAGCTGTCCACAGGCAATTTCCCGCATGCTAGCGATGGCTTTTGTGTCCTCACTGCCTGGCTGTGCAGCACCCATGTGGTCTGGCTCTCTTGTGCTGTGTAGGCCAAGAGTTACTCACTCTCAGCCACTCAGAGTACCAATTTACTTTGATTATGGGTTTAATGCTCTGTTTTCTGGCAGGAGGAAGAGATACAAACGGTTTCCTTGTAATCCTCACTGCCTCTCTTAGAATAACCTGAAACAAAACATCCTTCTTTGCTAGTCCTACACCTGCAGTACGCCCATTGGTGCTCTCCTCTGAGCCCCTCTTGTCCACCTCTGATGCATATAACTTCTTCAGCACAGTGTTAAACTGGAGCCACCCCAGAGCTGTTTTCTGTTTAGGGGAGCTGCCCCTTCACTAGCAGACRATGGTTTCTGACCCAGCCAGCCTTTGGCAGAAGGCAACAAGGGAGTGGGGAAGAGGGGGGAGACCTCTCCTGTGCATGAGAGCAGAAAAAGGAAGCCCAGCCCAGAGGCTCAGCACCTGACATACATCAGCTACAGCGAAACAGGCATTTTCACCTTGGTGTTTCCCACCACAGTTGCCCCTGGGTAGATAATTAACTAATTAATTAAGCCTTTCTTAGGCCAGTCTCTTGCCTTTGGCCCCTAGTATTCTCACCTAAGGAAGCACCCCAGCTTCCATGGCCTCCTCAGCTCCCTCTAGGCCTGCCCAGAGGTAACCCAACCTTTCAGTTGCTGGAATGAAATACAGTTGTGGGTTTGGCTTCATTTCAGTAGGATTCATGTTACATCCTGGTGTAAGAGTTCTTTTTTCTCAGCAAGCATTGCCTCTGTCTAAGCATGATGTTTGGTCAATTGAAAATGTGTGCAAGGAGCGATAGCTGGTGTCATAGGAGACTACTAGGGACATTCCAATAGCACAGTGTGTCTATCGGTTATACAAGGTGTGGTCATGTTAAGTCATTTGTCAAATTAAGCTGACGGTTTCACCCTGGTGCTGTTGGTGCCCAAGCAGGGGGTGTGCAGAGCAGGTTGTGTACCCTCCCTCTGCTCTCCTCTCCTCTTCAGGTACTGGTGCTTGTGGAGAGACTGGGACACAGATAGAGAAAGTAATTTATACTTCCAGTAGTAGGTGTGCATTGATTTTTTTCTTTTCCAGTTGTTTGTTGTTGTTGTTGTTTGGGGTTGTTTGGGTTTTTTTCAGCAGGCTGTTTCACTAGTTTTCCACAAGTGCCTATTCAAGTGCCTTGTCTCACCTACCCTGACATGTTTAATTACATGTAATGTTTAACGCTTAAAGCAGATAATACTCTGCATCTACTTCTGCTGGGAGAATATTATCTAATTAATTAGAATGCTTTATCACGTATTACATGTGTTTATTTTGCCCTTATTTGGGAACTGTCCTCTGAGAGAGTTAGGAGAATGGTGATTTTCTCTTTGTATGCTGGGAAAATTGCTTCCAGGAGGGGTTTAGAGACATGAGAGACATGCTGAGGAGCTCTTATGCTTGACACTAATTGGGTACAGTGTATGCGCACAGATTTGTCACAGGCAGGTTGCATGAGAAATGTAGAAATACACCTAAGTGACTGCAGGAGGGGCCCAGTGCTGGTACATATTCAGAGTAGTAATTACCCATTTAGTCATCACATTTCTGTCGGGTTAAAACACTCCCATGACACCTCTTGCCCTACCCTGACTTTTACCCAAAGGGCTGGTTAGATTAGTTCCTTCTGTGCATTTGCTTAGTTGCAACTTTTTTTCTTTAACTAAAGTCTGCTTAAACAATTGTTGTGAGACTGCGAAGTACGAGTAACTGAGGGAGGACTGTGCTTCAATGTCAGCTCCGTTTTGCAGGCTACAGGTAGTTTACAGATGCCTTTCTGGTTTTAAACTCTGAACACCTTTGAGAGAGAGAGAGAAGAGAAAAGCAATGAGTAATAAGTACAACCCACTCCTCTAACCCTCCAGACTATCACTGAACTAATAACACCCTCTTACGCTGGGAGATCATGAGAAAGCAGCCGCTTGCCTTTGGCTGAGCTGAGAGGAATTCTGTTTAGCCATGAAAGTTCCTGCAGAATCGTATGGGAGAGTGGATCACGTTGTACCTTACTGAGACCTTTTGGAGATTTTTTTCTCATCCTGTACCCTTCTGTGGAATTACTTGCCATAATAACTAATTCATTATGTTAATATTTCAAACTAACACAGTAGAATTTTTTCTAAAGCCTGTTAAATTTAAGAACTAGGCCTAATTTTGTTTAATTTTTATCTAGAAACAGGAGTCTCTTGTTCTATACAGATCTTTTAGCATCTCTCCTAAACCCCATCAGAACACTATGCTCACCTCTATGCCTGGTTTTTCTTACTGTTTCCTTAAACTTTTACTTCTACTCAAAATTATATTTTCTTCAAATTCATTAGAATCTTTCTAATATGATGTGTTGTAGAAAGTGGATCAGGGTGCTATAGCTACATTCTTATCGTAAAATGGTGCTATAGCTATATTCTTATAGTAAAATGTCATTATTTACATTAAAAATCTCCAGTTTCTAATCACTACTAAGTGGCCATAGAGGCTGAAGATGCACAAGATGAAATTAGGGTGTGTTGCAGACCCTATTGACAGACTCCAGAGAAATGTTCTTCGTTTCTCCTTGTTACCAATGATAATATTGCTAATAGCAGGCTGCTGTACAGATTCTTGAGTCTCACAATTTTTCCTTTTTTTGGCTGGGTGTTAAGACGTTAAGCAGCTGTCCTTTGCCTTTGCTGGCAAGCCGAGTGCATACAGACCCTGAAATAAATGAGCATCAGATTTTGCTACAGCAGGTCTGGAACTGCTTGGAGCAGCGATTGAGCCACCAGCAGCTTTGTTATGCCACAGCGCACATTGCTTAGGTGTGTCACAGGCGTACAGACGTGACCCTTAATTATTTTGTGCTGCTCAGAAGGTGGCTGTGGCTGCTCCTGCAAAAATGCCAAACGCTCCAGGTTTCTGCAGCTCCCCAGAAGGTATTCCTTTTTTCCCTCTACAAGTGATCAACATGTCAACATCCACCTTCTTGTGGGGTCAGACGTTAGGGAAAAAGCCACCAGCCCGTCAGCACTGCTGAACTCCCTGAAGGTCCTTCAGTGCGTGCTGAAGCATTTGTGCAGAAAGGCTGCCATCGTGTGGCCTTGTCCCTGGCCATGGGGACAGGGTGCAGGAGCCCCTTGCCAGCAACCTTGCTCCCACCCTGCCCTCCACATCCCTCTCCAGGGGTGTTTTTCAGTTTCCTTGGCTCTGCTGATGCTCAGCTCCGCAGGCCTTGGCAGGCACAGGGTGTCCCAGCCCACTCCAGGGGCTGCGGCAGCAGCCTGCMGGAGCAAGCCCTTCCCAGCCACGACGGGCTCTGCGGCTGCTGTGCTATAAAATGAGAAGCTCTGGCTTTCTGTACATGGTGGGAATAAAGCAGAACTGAAGGCCAGTTCCTACTGACCTGCAAAGCAAAAACGACGTTTCACAGCTCAGACTTCTTGTGGAAATGGGCTGAGTTTCTTAGCACAGAGACACAGCAGCTTAAATGGTAGTCTCTCTTAAAGGCCAGAGACACGAAGGTGGCAGCGCTAACCTGAATGTCACAGCACCTCCAGATGCACAGCCCTCCAGGTCACAAACCCCAGCTGACTGAGGCAGTTGCTATTAGATTTGAGTTTCTGCTTCTCTTATACTTGAAGCATTTGTCTGAAATGCAAACCCAGTCTGGTTAAAAAAGGCGGGAAAGTAGACCTGGGTCTGGCACTTGCCATATGAGCTATTTCTTTCCCTGACCAGTCTCTAAAACGAAAATGGCCTGTGTTGTTGGAGCTTGGGGTTTGGTTGGGGTTCTGGATCAGGAGACAGGGTAGTATTTGTGTGCAATCATACAGGAAAGGAGTAACTGCTGTAGCGAAGCATATTCATGGGCTGTTTAATCTCTTTGTCTTCCCCAACAGTGGGCTAATTAAACACTGTTGAAAGGCATGCACAGTACTCAAAGACAGCCAGTGTGTAATCCTCACTCCCACAGAGACATGGGCATCAAGACACAGCGATCCACGCCTTAAGAGTTTCTCCTAGCTGAGGGATGGGTGGTACTAATGTAGGTTGGGTAGTGGAGGAGACCTGAGCTCTTCCAATCCAGTTCCTGCAGGCATCACTAAATATAGAGCTGGTACTGATGCAGCACTTCTGGGTTGGCTGTGAAATGTCTGGCATGCACTGGTGTGGAATATTTAAAAAATCTTTTCATATTTATAGTAGTAGCTTTTGTAGTTGAGCTTTAGCAAACAAAAGATGGGAGCTAAGGAAACCTGAACCATGCTCCAGTGCATTGCCAGGCAGCGAGGCACCAGCCAGCTGCCTTGCCATGCATCGGATGAGCCTGGGTCTTGAGGCTTACTGCTGACAAGCCACCAGTTTTGATAACGCTCTCCTCCTACTTTCAAGTGGGGAAACACTTCAGAGGTCTGATTTGGCAGCTGTAGTCTCGAGGACATCCCATAACTAGAGAAGTGCAGTTCCACATGCCTAATGAAGCAATGGAGGCTGTTGGGGTGTTTGTGCCTTGAAGAGCTTGCACTGTGTGCATGCATTTATTTCATTTGCATTTCCTTTTTAATTCCTAGAAAACAGAAGCCAAGAGGTGATTATACAATGCCCAGGATTCATGTAATTTGACATTAGACACCTACAAGGCAGATACATACATTCAGCACAGTTGTTTCATCCTTCCTTTGTGCTCACTGAGGCCCTCCTAGGGTGCAAACCTTATGATTGTTTTATGTATCTGTCTGAGGGGGAGACCAGTGCCTTATAGTAAAAGCCTACCAATGTTTGTGCAGGCACACCAGCTAAGTAGCTCAGGTTCCTAAAGTTAGGTCACCTGAATGCTATCAATGAGTCCGTGACAAATGGGGGGAAAAAAAAGACTCCAGTCCTGCTGTTCTCAAAACAGCTGGATTGCATCAAACCAAAGGCTGCTCTAGCCTAGGGTCCCTTACCTGCGGGTGAAGCCCAGGATGGCACGTAAGAGCAAGGCAAGCATGGGATCATTCCCCTGTGTTCTCTCCCATGCCCCTGCGATCTACAGCACCAATTTCGTGAGCAGCAGAGGGGCCTGGTGACCTCTTGGGTGGCTCCTTGCAGCTCTCCAAACACTCTTTCCAGGCCCTGTGCAACACCCCTCGAGGAGCGGATGGACCAACATACAGCCCCTCAGGGCTTTCTTACCGGGAGAGCTCTCACACAGAGGAAGCCCATGCTAAAGCACTGGAGGGAAAAACCATCTCATCATCTAACATTTCTCAGGGAGAAGCGTTAAAATCCTCTCCCCCTCAACACTTTTACACCTTGTTGGCAATAGTAACTGCGATCTAAGTCAAGGCCTCAGAACAAACAACACGCCCAGCCTCCCTTCAGCCACTGAGCAGCCCGGGCAGCCCTGGCATGCAGGGCCACCACGAGGAGGAGGAGGAGGCAGCGGGCAGGGGCCGTGGTCCCCCACACTCGCACCACGCTGCTGCTGTCACCGCTGCTGCTGCTGTCGGGGCCGGGTGCTGAGCAGTCGGTACTCGTGGCTGGCGTGGCACCATGGGGTTCTTGTGATCTCACGGCTGGGCCAAGGCTGCATGGGGATGGCTCTTGGGGTGCTTGTGGAGAGCCACTGGAGCACAGCTGGGGGAGCTGCCCTCCCAGGGAGCAGAGCACATCCCATCAGGCAGCTCCATCCAAGGGCTAAGCCCACAGCTCTGCCCTGTTTTCCGGGCACTGTCACAGGGGCAGCGAGGAACTCGGTCCCCCAGAAGAACAGGAATCTACAGCCAACGGATTTTGGGGCCAGCGAGAACCAGGCAGCCCAACCACCTGAGACCGAAGGAGCTCTCCGTGTCTGGCCTCAGCCTGTTCGTGCATGAGTTAGCAGAGTCAGTGACCTGAGAATCACTTTTCTTGCCAGTTAATGAAAAAACAAAGGACTGGCTGGGGGCAGGAGAGAGAGGCCTGGCACATTCCCTTGGCTTTTGCATGATTCTTCTGTTTGAGCAGGCTAAATAAATTGAAGATGTACACCAGGATGTATTGCTCTCTGGAGAATTACTGACCTCCTCAGGTGCTGTTACCAGCAGCTCACGAGGCTGAAGAGTGAGTGTTTTTGAAGAATGTGTGTTTCATCACATCTATATTCATGTCATTAGTGCAATTCTGTTAATACAAAAATATTTGCCCTGCTCCGAAATGGCTGTGAAGGAGCAAGGGGAAGGCTTGTGGGGCCCGGGATCTGAAGAAGGGGCTGCTGGCTGCTAGAGAAGTGAGGAGCAGTGAATTGCACCCAGCTGCTGGCCTGGCTGAGCCCACAAATCCTGCAGCAAGCACGGGGGATCAACGTGGGGTCTGAGGGCACTCTCCCCACCCACTGCCCTGACCAGTCTTCCAGGAGCAACCTGCTCAAAATCAGCACCTCTCTTCTTCCTCATCATCCCAGTTCCCTGGGGTCCCTTCCCACCTCCATTCTTCTGGTCTCACAGAAGGGCTGGAAGCACCTCACTGAGGCAGAGGAGAGGGAGCCCAAGGGACCATTCCCTGCTCCAGCTGATCCTCCCTCTTGATACAGCCCCTGTCCTCAGCACTTTTGAGCACACAGGCATTGCAAAGGATGTCAATATTCAATCCTCACCTTCTGTGGAGGACTTCTGTGGAGCTAAGGCAGCCAAAGCAGGTACTGCTGTCACAGTTTTGTTARGGGAAATGGTGAGGGTTAGTAGAGACACCAGCAGCAGAGGGGGAGAATGGCCTCCAAGAGGTAACGTAAATCCACTTCTCACACCCATTTCTCCCACATGCAAGCAGTATTTTAATGCAAGAGAGCCCTCCTGCAGCTCCTTTCCCTTGTGTTAAAAGAAATGTTTAACCCAGCCTCGGCTCCAACAGCATTTCTGCCCTCCTCTGCCACAAGGGCCAGAGGCAGAACCCACAATGCACATCTAGCTTTTTAAGTCAGGCTAAATATCAGATAAGGTCTCCCCTGGAGATTTCCTGGGGGTGCTCTTTCTGTACCTACAGAGGTTCTCCTATGAACACAAGTCAGTCAAGGTGAGCTGTCAGCAGGACTCCGAGTTTCACCTATCCAGTGTTTCCCCAGGATATTATTCTCAAACTTTTGCTCCAGGATGTACCCAATGAGAATCCTCCCCTCCCCCAAAAGAGGGCTCTGTCAACTACTGGCTTCACGTTTCTGTGATATAAAGTGAAAACACACAAGAATGTGTCAGACTGCAGGGAGAGAGAGGGACGGTGAGGGGAAAGGTAAGCTGACTGTGTATCCACCCTAAAGCTTTTATGTGTGCTAGGACCAAGTCCCAGGTCCTGATGCTTTGCAGAGTTCAGAGCGATACTGCTAGCAGCTTTTTGGAAAACAGACACAAAAATCTCAGTGAATCTGGAGACCTTCCATACCCCCGTGACCTTGCCAGCTCACTGACCTGGCACGATCAGCAGGCAATCACAGGCAGGCAGGGCCAATCTTCTCTTTGACACACAACTACTCGAGGTGACTTCTACTGCTGTCAGCGCCATGGCATCAAAATGCAAGCAGACACCATCTTCTGGGATCTTTAAAGAAAAGTCCAGCTTTGCAAAGCTATTAGGGACAAAGTGCAGCTCTCCCTCAACAACTCAGCTGTGTCCTAACACATTCCTCTCTTGAGATCACCTCCGGTCACTGAATTATTATCAGGTTTAGTCATCTGCAACAGAGAGGGGATGAAGGTACATTTGACTTTAAAGCTGTTTCCTAAAATCAAGGCTCTGCTAGCAGTAGGTACCTAGAGAGCCCAAAAGTTATTGACTAGAAGCTATAATTATTTGAGAAGTCTGGTCCAATCTATTAATCTTAAAATATGTGCTTTGGATCAGACACTACAACCTTTATGGGGTATGCAAAGCTTAAATTCAAGCTCGTTATCTCCCTCTTCTGCTGACACCAGAAAAATGGTGATGCCAACATAGTATCCCCTTGTCTCCCGCCCAAGATCAAAATTCAGTACTACCACTCATTCCCAAACCTTGGAACTGTTAACTCAAATGAGGACTGCAGGATTGCTCCAATCACTCCATGAGGTCTGGCTGCCTGTCCAGCAGACAGCAAGCACTAAAAGCCCACTGTTTACCATTTGAGCGTGCAAACCTTTCTCAAGCTACAGATGTGGCTCAGGCTCTAATGAAACTGCTCCATTCTGGCACCTTCGTAAGAGGCTTCAAAACAGCTTGCTCTCCAGTTCAGGCTCTGTGTAAAGGTCTCAGCTACCAATAACTAGAGCTGCAAGGGTGCCTCAGCAGCCAGCTCTCTCAGGACAAGAGGAAAGCATGCTTTAAGGACACAGAGCACATTGTCATCTCCTGCTATGTTCAGTGTGCAGTGGGGAGAACAGCCAGCACCACGAACACGGCACATAAATCAATCTCCCGATTTAGAATACACAAATCCACTCCAGAAAAGTTTAATATGCGTTCCTGGGGCATCATATCCTGAAAAAGACACAGTACAAGAAAAAAAGGCAGGCAGAATTCCCCAGTCTTTAAAACAACCTGAATGCTTCAAACGTATCAAAGCTCCATCTACCACAAGGCTGCACACTGCAGCAGCTGCTGGAAGGAGAAGTATCAGCCCCAGGACCAGGAGGCTTCTCCACCTCCCAGAGATGGCCTGGAATAAGTGGCACCCAAACCAGAAAGCCTGGTCTTGCAGAGCCCTCGGGAACTACTAAGACTCCCTGAAAAGCAAAGAAAAAGGGCAGCACTCTGTACCACAGTGAGCTGCCCAGCATCCCTGCTGGGAGATGAACCAGACAGGCTGATCCCACAGTGCTCAAGCTCTGTGAGAGCATGCATCCTGGGAGGAGCGGTACCCTCCAGAAGACAGATCCCTACACCAAAACTGCTTTGGCCACGCTGACAGTGTGGCAACACCCACTCCTGTGAGAAACCCTGGGGTCAGAGGAAAAAGGGAGAACCATTACAACAGCCTGTCAGGAAACCAGGAAGGGATCAGAGAGACACACCACATTACTAGCTGGGAACAGGAACAAGCACGGGATCTCAAGCGAAGAGGTCAGCCCAATACAGACCCAGTCCCAGGGATGTCTGTGGTACCCTCTGTCTCCCATTCAGTCTTCAGGTGAAGAATCTTAGGATAATTTAGGCAGGGACCTCTAGTGGTCTCTAGCTCACCCCACCCCCACACACATTCAAACCAGGGCTAACTTCAAAGTCAGATCAAGCTGTTTAGGGCCTTGTCCAGACAAGTATGAAGTTATCTCCAAGGACAAAGATCTCAGGACTCTACTCCAGCACATCCAGAATAAGCAGTGCATGGGCCACAGGCGTACTTTTGATGTACTTGGGCCACAGAGCAACTGCCTCCAAGGAAAGAGATAGGTGCTTTCCCTCTACCTCCCAATCTTGTATGACAGCACCATCTCTCATCATTTGATATCGCCCCCGAGCGAAAGCACAATGATCCGTGGCTGCTCCACTCCACTGTAAGCTCTGCAGGGTTGGTACGAAGCATTTATTTCCCCTGGGACTGCGCACCAGAAGCAGCCAAGCCTCCCAGATGTGCAGCCCAACCTGACAGTAGAGCGTAACTGGCTAGGTGAGCTGAGGGAAAGGCTGGAGGAGCAATTATTCAAACAATGGAAAACAGAGAGCTTCCTACGGAGAACAAAACTGTGAGCTTGGGGGAGGACCTACGTCGAGGGGTGACCAGCTGATGTCAGACCTGCCAGGCTCAAAAATATAAAGAAGAACATTAAGTTACCTAGCTGCCCAGTAAACACTGCAGATGTCACATTGCCATCGTGAAAAAGACAGCTTCCAGTTGGAGAGTAATATACCGAGACATTTAAAGCCTGCTGGGAAGCAAGAAGACCTTTACTGACACCAACTCCATGGACTCCCCAACAAACAGTAAATATGAGCAGTGAGTCTGCAGCTCTAGATGCCCACTGAAAAACTGAGATAAATAGGGGAGTGGTGGGAAGGGAAGAGAGATTTCCTTCTCCTTGCCACTTGCCTCCCTAGAGAGGAGGATAAGCACCTCCTCCTAGGTGCCAGCAAAGGGCACTCTCCTGTGACATGTGCACCATGACAGGTGAGCCTGCTGTCCCCACCTAGCCCTCACAGTGTGCAGGCTGAGACACCCTCCAAACCATCGGGATCACGAGATTTTCTGCTGTGACCCCAGCAGGAGCACAAAGCACCTCAAAGGTTGAGCCACGCTGGTCAGGTGCCTCCCAGAGCCGACAGCAGCCAGGCCTGCAGCCCCTGGAGCATGTCCCCTCCCCTCACAGCCCCCGTGTGCAGGGAGGAAGGCGGGCCTGAACCCCGTGAGCCAGGCGGGTGGAAGGGCAGGCTCTGGACATCCAAGACGGTGGCAGGGAGCCGGGCATCCCATGCCCCGGCCCCAGGCAGGCAGAGAGCAGGCAGGGCAGGAGCACAGCGGTTTATTGGCAACACAAGCAGAGGCGGCGGCGGCGGCGGCAGGCCCCGAGCAGGGTGCGGGGCGGCGGTGCTCCGGCGGGGCGGGGGGGCCCGGGGCCGCCCCAGGCCTACGTCAGCGTCTCGCCCTTGGTGACCTGCCGGGAAGAGGAAACGCCTCAGCCAAGGCCGGCCCCGGGCCCGGCCCGAGACCCGCCCCGCCGTCGCCCCGCCGCTCACCCGGGCCTCGATGTACTCGATCCTGCGCTCAAGCGCCGTCAGCTTCTCGTTCAGGGTGGCCAGCCGGGACCGGCACGACATGTCTGCGGGGAGGCGGCAGTGAGAGACCGCGGGCACCCGCCCCGGCCCGCCACCACTCCCCCGCCGCCACCGCCCCGGCGTCCTCACCGAAGGAGTTGAGGAAGTCCGCGATCTTCTTGATGGAGCTGGTGATCACCTCGATGTACTCGCGGTTGGCCCAGTCCTGGTGGATCTCCCGCTGCACCGGGTCCTCCTGCACCGACATGGCCGCCCCCGCCGCCGCCACACCGGCGCGCACCGCGCCTGCGCGGGGCTACGCAGCTCACCCCCCCCMCCCCCCCTGCGCCTGCGCGCCGCCGGGCGGAACCGCCCCCGGTGCCGCCTCAGGCCCCGCCCGCCGCCGCCGCCCGGTGCCTCAGGGTTCCGTGGAAGAGGGGCCCGGCCCGGCCGCGCCGTCCTCGTCCCTGGCGTCCGTGTCGCTCCCGCTCGGCTCCTGCGGGGGATGCCGCCGTCAGAGCCGAAGCTCCCCTGCCCGCTCCACCCGCCGCCTTTGCATTGTAACGAGTTTCAACCCAGTCGCTCAAAGCAGCGGGCGGAGTGGCCCGTGAAGGAGTACCTCAGCTGGACTCTCTGCGGAGTCCTCCTCATCGGAGTCCCTCTCTTCAGAGGCTTGAGACAAAATTTCTTCTCCCTAAGTTGAACGCAAAAGACCTGTACTTAGCGCATGCGAAGCAGCCAAAGCGTGCTAGGATGGAATGGAAGAAAGCGGTGTTTCGTTACCATCTTAAATAAACAGTTTAGAGTAAAAAGCAGGTTTTGTTTCGACTGTCCTGCTTCTACAGTGGAAGATGAAGAAAACGGCTAGAATTGGCTTCTGTTAACACCCCACACAAGAGAGCATGTCAAGAGGTGTGCAAGTGACCTTTACCTCTTCCCGTCTTTGTGCGTAGTTCTTGCCACCGAGCAGGGGAAGCACCCTCCATACCCACTCATTACAAACAATAAAAATTGACCACTTCAGTGTGACAGCCTCGCTGCAAGGAAGCTCCCAAGATGCAGGCCCTTAATCTTGAAATAAAACACTTCCTGCTGCACTATACATGACTAATACRGTCACATTGAATTTGGCCTTTTAGCTCTACCCGCACACAAGGGCAGAGTTACAGTTGTCTGGGCAAGATAAGCATTGTCCTTTCCCAGGTTTTAATTGCCCCAGGCAGGACAGTGATTCTCACCTGAAGATCCCGATTTTTAAGGATGCCCACCCAGAACGCCTCCTGGCAGTGGTTGAATGCCAGCATTGCCTTCACTCGGTATACAAACTGTTCCAGTGACTTCTTCAATAAAGGCACATGGTTGGTCAGTCCAATATCTTGGCGAATCTAAATATGAAACAGTACAACATGACTATGATTGATTCTTGCCTAAGTTTTCTAGCTATTTAAAAAGCCATTGGTTATACAGGTGGGAGGGATGGGACATGATCCCCACAAAGCTTGCCCAGATTATGTCACTTCTTGGCCAAATTCTTTTACACCTTTTGTTAAAAAATAAAACTCAGATAAGCATTTTGTCTAAGGCAGCAAAATGATCCCTTGCAACAATCCAAACAGCCATATCCACTCTGGATAAAAATAGAAGGCGCCTCAGCTTTTCTCCTGAACCTTAGGGAGAGGCTAGTAACTCCTCTACGTAAGTCAGATGAATTCTGCTGACCCGTGGGAAATTATTTTGAGACTCTACTTTTCATTTGCTCCATCATCTCAGCAACAGACTGGTGTCACTTGCTCTGTTCTCCAAGAACAATGCACAGCTCTTCACACACAGATCTCAGACTGCTGCCATCTTGCTCATTGGCAGCCACAGCTTGCTTGCACACGAATGTCTGGAAGCTGCATTGCTGCTGGTGCTGGTGGTGTGTGCAGTTGATAATGTTTGGGTAAGTCTGACTCACCTACAAGTGATTGTTGGTGAAGTAGCAGAGTTATCTATGGAGGTCAGCAATCGGCAATCACACCATCCAGTCCAAAGCAAAAAGCAATGCTACAAGTGGCCAGACTCCAAAACTACCTACCTAGAAAGGGAAATAGCTACTTGCTGATAGCCACAAACTGCAAACTAATGCTGCAGGGAGTTTCATGTCAGGAAATTGTTGAATTCCCAAGCACAGAGAAGAAAGAATGAGAAAGGTGTTGACTAAGCCACTGCAATGACAATCTTCTCTTGCTCAGTGTCTGATGCAATTCCTTTACACTAACTACATGGAATGTGTGTGCACTATAAACTCCAAAGCCAACCTGTCCAGACCAAAGACGCACTGGCTTTTGGAGAACTAGGACAGGAGGGAACAGATGGAGTTGCTGTAAGCAAAAACCAGCCAAGGAAGGGCAGCTATGCCAGGTATTGTGCGAGATTTAGCTCTGGGTGAGCGTCTCTTCCTGCTAGGCTTGGATCTGCAGTACAGAATAGAGTCACTGCTAAACCAGACAACTTGCCAAGAGCCATAAACAATTATTTTGTGCATAAGTATTTTCCTCTTTCATGAGAATACTTTGTAACCTTCTTGCATTAAGATGCTCTCATTAGCTTCATTTCTTGGAAGAGTTCAATGTGCCTGGGAAGAGGGACACTGCTTTCCCTCGTGTTCTGCCAATGGGGTAACTGAATACCAACAGCAATCTGTTCTCTAGCCTGTGTAACAGGCAGGACCTAGCAATCATCAGCACTAATCAGAATCAAATCAGGGTAAACCAGCTAATGACACAATCAACAATCACAGTGCTCCCTGGGTCTTGGAACCTGCCCAACTGTCTGCAGGCAGTTTGGAGACTCAACAAAGTACCATGGCATTTGCAAAAATCTGTCTCCAGAAACTGTCCTTATGTCCAGCATTAGATATGTAAACAGAAGAGAGGCTTGGTGTGGAAGAGTAAATGACAAATACTTAGGAAGTTATAGGTGAAGCTGATTGCTACTGTCTGCTGTGTGATGCTCTTTAAAGACACTCATTTTGAGGGAGAGTAGCAAATCTTAGGTAACACTGCGTGGTAGTCAGTGAGCATCTACTAGTTTTGTAAGAAAGTGAAATCAAGACTGGTTTAACAAATGTTGGTGTCAACTCCTCTTCAAACAGGTATGGAGCATTCATTGCATACATTTATTTGCCTAGATTCAGCTGCTGCCTTCTCATTCTTGCAAAAATGATTTGGCAGAGACATAATCAGATTGCAACAGATACAAGAGCAGTGGTAAAACACAGGTGTTCACTAATTGCAATTATATGCTAACACGGGCCATGGGACACAGCACTTGAAAATGCTAGTGAAGTGCAAAGACAAACAAGACATCGCAAGCTGCAATGATGTCATCCTGTTTACAAGGTGAATTGTGACTTTAAAGTAGGCATGAGGATTTCACTTTCAAACATGAGAAGGACTTCTTAGCATCTCCGGGGTTTGTGCCAGCTTCCAATTCTCCCCTATGCTGATAGCTGCAATGGCATGTTCTGATCTCCAGCTAGACTTTTATGCTCCTGATGCCAGCTCTGGACTAAATTGGTAGCAGATCTAGCTTGGGGAGCCATGCTAATAGCTGGCTTTCTCCCTTCAACTACTTTGGCAAAGCTCCCTTCTTGGACATCTGTTCTTGAACCTCTTAGGAGTCTAACAGGAACAAAGCAGCACACATGAAGTTCTTTCTAACTTCCTTTTCCCATGTGATTCTCTCTTGTGACAAGCACTGGCTCTCCACACGGTAAGCAGGGTGCTAATCCTCTCCTTCCTTCCTGCCCCAAGTCTCCTACAGAGACACTGGCAGACTGGTTACCACCTTCCTCCCCTCCCTTTGCCCTCTTCCCTAGTATCAACGTAACAATGCCAAAGAGGCACCTCAAGAGGACTTGAGTAAGGTTTTCCCCTTGTCTGCCTCCTGTTGCTGATTCTTCTGACATGCAAGGCTGTTGATCTTTGCCAAAGCTTCTCTCCCGTATTATCAATCTGGCATCTATATTTTATGCAAGGTCTCTAAGGTCTTAGCTTGTGTTCTCAGAAACACCCTCTTACACATGCCAACAACTGAAGATGTCAGGAACCTCTGTCCTAAAAAAAAGAATACGCTAACCTGATCTGACATCCAAGTCAGCCACTTCCAGATTAAATACTTGAACTTTTAGGCCATTAATCAAGGCTATTTCTCTTCCTCTCAGAGTTTTTGCTTGTACAGACACTGCTGGAAGCCTGCAAGTAGAACCTGCCTATGCCCTGGAAAAGCAGTGGAAGGGAAATAAATCATTCTTAGGACAGGAGCTTGTGCTGCAATTAGAACTTATCTTACCTTGGAATGGCCACACATGTGATGAAGTTGTCTGGTACTCAGCTGCAAAGTTTTCAGCAAACTCTGCACATCATCCTGCAATAAGTAAGAAGACCAGCAAATCATTCTCAAAGGATTTTTCCGTAAGGGAAACAAGAACAGTGAAACAGCATTAGTCCTAGCAATCCTTTCAAAGGGTTATGGGATAGAGATGTGATGCACGTATGCAGGAAACATCAGACGAACGGGATGAAGCCATAGGAGACTTGCACTGTGCATATAAGTCAAGTAACTGGTAGTAAAAGTATGACCACATGTCATAAGGCCAAGCACTTTGAACTGAAACTGATTTTGAATCAGAGTTTGGAATGAACGCGCATCAGTGAAAGTGGGACAATTAAAATCAAGACAACCTTGTCACATCCTGCCTTGAGTACAACCTTCTGAAATAGGGGAACCAGAGGAAAAGTATAAAACATACTGCTAGATTGTGGTATTTGAAATGCATCCAACACAAACTCTGGATATCAATCCTCTCTATTGAGCAAATTACGTGGCACTTTCTATTGTCCAGTGGCAATGACTAGATATCTGTTTGATAATCTCATTCCCTCAGACATCCATGAGAACAGATCTTATATTTGCAATAGAAAGGAGTTATCTATTAGAGACACAAATTGTGAAGACTAAGCCAAAGAATGAGTCTTACTGGCAAAGCTGGATTGCCTTGCAACAAAGCAGGGGGAATAAGTGAACTGTTCTTGCTTGTCATATAGTGCAGCAAGGTTGGCCTGTCCATCTGCACTCATGCATGTTGTCCTGCTCAAAGCTCCAAGAATTACTGCAAAGACACCAATGTCACTGTCGATTTGGACCGCAAGCCCTCACCAACCTGACTGCTCACGTGAGCTTTCTACTCTGTGAGTGACACCTTTGTGGTAATAACTTTTGAAGGAGATGAAGGTTGAAAGGGCTTCCTTTGGCAACAGTGAAGCCATCCAACGAGAAGAGTTGGGAAGTTGGGAAACAGTGATCTATTTGCCGAGAGAGCACTGGACGGGCAAGTAAACAGGGCAGAGCACAGCTGGAGACATTAGACATGTTTGTCATGAAGTGTCACAAGTGTCATGCTAACATGTGACCAGAGGCAGGAATCTCCTTCTAGTAAGCATCAGTCATGCTTCCCAACTGGTTCCAGACAGTTGTGTCTCCAAAAGGCTTACCCTGTGCTTTTTAAAGCTGTAGTCCAGGACAGGCATGGCAAGCTTCAGAAACGCTTCTACAAAGAGACGGCCGTACTATAAAAGAATGATAAATATATCGGAGAGCAAATTTAAATTCCTTTTCAAAGAACCATCACAAAGTCAGATAAGATAATGATACATTCTTTCAAGCTACCCCGGAGACTGTTCTCGCTTAGTAAAAGACTATATTCATGTGAAGGCTGTACTGGAATATACAGGATCAGTAAAGGCTCCCACTTTCATCACTGCAAAGAGAGGCTAGAAGGACAAGGTCTCATCATTGTACACATCCCTGGTTTTATTCACTAGCAAATTGGGAATAAAACTGACTAAACACAAAATGTTAGAATCACTATACAGATATATGAGTCCTAGCCAGAAAAGGGAGAGTTGCAGGGAGACGCATGATCTTTCTGGGCTCCAAGGGAGACCCCATCTGCTGTGATGTCTCCTCTCATTTGCAGTACCATGGGGAAAGGAGAGAGGGGAAAGGGTCTAAAGTCAGTAATGCCAATTGCAGTAAGTTCGTTGTGGTCGAGCCATACGATGAGGATTAGTGGAAGACAGTTAAAGGTATAAGAAACAGTATCTGCTTCTTCCAGAGAATTCAGTAACCACTCTACTCCACTGGAGGCAACGACTCAAGAAAGCTGGTACTTAAACTGCTCTCTTCAGTTATTTTGAATTCTTGCTTACCTTCAGGCAGATGCTGAGTACAGGCCTGCTGTCAAATACCTATTTGGGCAAGAGGAAAAGAGAGCCAGATCAGTCCACAAGTCTAAAGGAAACAATGTAAGCAAAGCAGCAAATTAAAAATAGCCCTTCATTACATACCCTTCATTAAAGTGTGAAACCTGTTCTAAAGACAACATCCATTCTCAAGTCTCAACAGGGAACACCACATAAGCATGTGAAATGTAGTGGCTGTCAGGCAGAAGTACTCGGCAGGATGGCTATTTGGTGATCCAAGGTGCACCTTTTGCAGATGGCACAAAATTATCTCAATGAGTCTGAAGTTCTTAATAGTTTGGAACCCAAGAGACCCAAGTCCAGCTGATGGGCAAGTAACCACATAACGGATGAAGCAAAACTAAGATGTGCAAAATAATGTATTTCAGAGGAAATAACGAAGCTATTACATTAATGGTGCCAGCTGGCAAAAGACACCAGGTGTCACTGCACAGGTCACACACAGCTGCGGTCCAACAGCAAACAAAGAAATGGAACAGATGGTCTCAGCTCTCTTGAAGGCTTTCTTCTGGTATACATTTGCATATATATTTTTGCCAGTGACCAATTCTATAACTAATTAGTGAACGTTTTAACTGGCGTAGCACACAGATGTGAGTGAGAGCTGTGAAGGTACCCTGGTGCTGCTATGGATTGCAAAACAGAACCAGCTGGTCCAGCTCTACCCTTTATGCTCTCAAAAGGCATCTGGAGCACAGGTAGGGCTTCAGTGAATGCTGCTGTATAGAAGAATCCAGCTCAATTCACCAGAGCTCATAAGCTGAACTTGAAAAAGCTGGACTTGCCAATCATCACTTCGGATATGATAAAAGCAAACAGTAATAATCAACCTAAGCAAGGAGAAAACTGCAGCTGTACCTATTACCTTCTGCCCAAAACGTCATCGCACTCAGTGACACTGAATGTACCAACTCCAAAACTGATGGAAGGGAATATTTCATCCAGTGGGGCTGGCCTCTAGAGTTCATCATCACAGGATGACATGAATTGTCAGCAGGATTCAAAGGAAGACTGTATGTTACAGTAAGAGCAAGGGAAGCTGAGGGCTATCAGATAAGCACTGAATGCAGGTTACAGACAGGAATCCAAGCCTCCTGTTCAGAGTATTAAGCTGCCTTCAGCTGAGTACATCAGGAGAATGTTTCCTTCTGTCAGATGTTATGCCAGATCTACCTGAAGGGTTTCTCCCACCTGCCTCTTCCACAGCTGGCAGTGGACTCTGTCAGACACAAAACACTGTACTAGGGAATTGGGGTGTTCATTCAGTCCTTTTTCTGCACTGCCTTGCATCATCCTGTCTTTGTGCAGACTTATTATTTGTGTGAGAACTATGTTAGTAAGACGTGCAGGCTGTAAGAATTAAGTAGTATTGAAGTGAAAGCTAAATGGAAACCCTTGCACACAGATTATAACTGGCTTTATTTACCACCTCCAGGTTGTTCCACTAGTCAGCCATACTTCACGTTTTTCCCTTGTGCTCATGAACCTGGGTACACTGGGATTTGCTGGGAATCTGAAGGTAAAGACAGAAAAACAACCAGAACCTCACCTTGACCAAGTTAACGAGGATATGGAAATTCCGCACAGCAATGTTCCACTGCAGCAGCTTCTCCAGTTGCACCTAATGGGATGCAAGGGGACAATAACACAAGATGGTGTATTTCCTCTCACCTTGCTCCATGCTCTCTCAGCATTTGCT
Organism: Phoebastria nigripes; assembly: GCA_035582835.1. Taxonomy (NCBI): domain Eukaryota; kingdom Metazoa; phylum Chordata; class Aves; order Procellariiformes; family Diomedeidae; genus Phoebastria; species Phoebastria nigripes. Next base: position 77,739 of record JAYKAV010000068.1, on the reverse strand, counting down.
GTACCCAAAGCATTGTTGTTATTGTTGAAGACAGAGGAACAAAGCTTCACCACAGGCAGATTTATCATGGCAAAACCACTTTATGGCAATTCCAGCCTGATCAGCGCCCACACGGCTTAAAATGCTAAGAGTTAACACACTTCCTTGCTCTCAGAGCAGCTCTTGGTTGCGAAATAATTTTGTGCTCCCACACAGGCGTGCAGACCAACTGCACAGCTTAGTATTTTGCTGATTACTACCTGTTTTGTGGTTATAGCTTCTGCTGGATTTACTGGATTTTTGACATGGTACAAACCAGAAAAAAAGGATGCTACTTATATGTTACCCTGTATATCAGTTTTGGCTGATGAATGAAGCTGTCTGACTGCATTTCCTAGACAAAGTTCAGAAGTAGATTCCTTTCCAATTTATACGTCTTTATTGTACTGTACAGTTTAACTTATGTCTTCTTCCCCTCAAAGAGTCCAGTGCATTTATTTTCCTACCTCACTTGAGTCTGATGGTTTCCCAGCTGGGATGCTTTTCACTGAACTCTCTAGCTGAGCCATCATTACTCTGAAGAAAACCGGGAATGTCTGCCTGTGGAGAAAGAGCAAAACTAAAAGCCAGCTCTGAGTATCTAGATAGGCTTCTTGTCCCCAGAACAATGTGGAAAACTTGAAGGTTACCCAGCTGGGCATCCTTCTCAATAGGAAATCACAGGAGATTGACCCTAGGACTCATGAACATGTCTAGCCCAGCCTCATCTCCCAGACAGATGGAGAATCCTGGGAAGTCACTACCACTTCCCCAGCACGAACCACACACAGACACTACCCACTTCTTTGTAGCTCTGGGGGGGGTGCACAGCGAAAGGTTTGCAGCTCTCAGCATAAGGTGATTTTGGTAGTTCTAGAGTGCAGGAACTTTGGCCATCCCTGCATAAACCGTGCTTCCAAATTCCTGTGGTAGGAGCTGAAACACCCTGAATCCATGCTTCGAAATTCCTATGCTAGAAGCAGAAACACCCTGAGTGTGCTTTTGCACACTGCGTACCAGCCCAGAATTGCCTACAGCCACCCCAGGCCTCTGAGGCCGACTTTTGGAGTGCTTTATACCACCACAGTAGCACAGAAAGAGGCAACATACCTGACGACAGACAACAGTTCATTCTCCAGTTAAAATGGCTCACAAATAATAAACTCAACATTGTGTTAATGCACAAGGCCATTCCACCTTGACATAAAGCTAACCATGTACTAACCTGTTGCGTACTGCCAAAAGAATGTTTACAAATGCCCAGTGTAGTCCACAGCAGTACTAACATGAAACCATAATAGACCACAAAATAGGAAAATTAAATATTGAAAAGCAGAAATTGCCATTGTGCATCTCATGAAATTCAAAGTCTCTATTGATATAATTACCTGCTTAGCGTAGGATAAGTAGAAGAACATCCGTCTTTGGCAGAGTTGATCAGTTCAGGAACACCAACACTGGAGATTTCTTCTATAGCTTTCAAGATGTTATCTGTGTGCTCCAGGTAGACACTAAATCCAAAACCAGCTTAGTTCATCAGTAAATATTATGCAGAATAACACAGCAAGTTCTTGAACACTGCCCTACCTGCAACATGTGGCCTAAAATTGTCAAGCTCATTCTTATGCCAAAGGCAATCATATGTAGGAAATCCAAAGCAATACTTAGAACTGTCACAGTAATGTCATTAAAAGCTACCATGATCTGAAACAAACCTGGATTTAATATTTCCTCATTCTTATATTTAGGAAGGACAGGCCGGGAAGAGGAGGAGATGGAGTTGCCCTTTATGTGACAGAATGGCTGGAATGCATGGAGCTCTGTCTGAGGATGGGTGATGAGCCAACTGAGAGCTTATGGGTAAGGATGAAAGAGCCAACCAATATGGGTGACATTGTAGTGGGTGTCTGCTATAGGCCACCTGGATCAGGAACAAGTAAATGAAGCCTTCTACAGACCACTAGAAGTAGCCCCATGTTTGCAAGCCCTGGTCCTCATGGGGGACTACCCACCATGATACCTGCTGGAAGGACAACACAGTAGGGCATAAGCAATCCCGGAGGTTCCTGGAGAGTATCGATGACAACTTCCTGACACAAGTGACAGAGAAGCTGATGAGGAGAGGTGCTCTGCTGGACCTCACACTTAAAAACAAGCAAGGGCTTTTTGGGATGGGAAGGTCAAAGGCAGCCTTGGCTACAGTGACTATGAGATGGTGTAGTTCAGGATCCTGAGAGGAGGGAGCAGGACAAACAGCAAGATCATAACCCTGGACTTAAGGAGGGCAGACTTTGGCCTCTTCATGGATCTTCTTGCCATGGGGCAGGGGCCTAGAGGGAAGAAGGGTCCAAGAAAGCTGGTTCATATTTGAGGATCGCCTCCTCCAAGCTCAAGAACAGTCCATCCCAAAGAGCAGAAAGTCAAACAAAAATGCCAGGAGGCCTGCATGGATGAACAAGGAGCTCCTGGCAAAACTCAAACATAAAAAGGGAGTATACAGAAGGTGGCAGCAGAGACAGGTAACCTGGGAGGAATATAGAGACACTGTTCAGGCATGCAGAGATGTGGTTAGAAAAGCCAAAGCCCTCCTGGAGTTGAATCTGTTGAATGTGGTGAGGGCTGTCAAGGGCAATAAGAAGGGCTTCTTTAAGTACCTAAGTAGCAAGCAGAAGACTAGGGAAAATGCGGGTCCACTGCTGAATGGGGCAGGGGCCTGGTGACACAGGACGTGGAAAAGGCTGAGGTACATGTTAAGGGACTGAATGCCTTCATCACCTCAGTCTTTACTGGCAAAACTGGCCTCCAGAAATCCCATGCCTCAGAATTGGGGTAAGTCTGGAGCAAGGAAGACTTTGTGGAAGAGGATCAGGTTAGGAAATAGCTAAGCAAACTGGACATACGTAAGTCCACAGGCCCTGAGTGCTGAGGGAGGTGGCTGATGTCATTGTGAGGCTACTCTCAATTATCTTTGAATGATCATGGTGATTGGGAGAGGTGCCTGAGGGCTGGAGGATAGCAAATGTCACTCCTATCTTCAAGAAGGGCAGGAGGAAGGTCCCAGGGAACTACAGGCCAGTCAGCCACACCTTCATCCCTGGGAAGGTGGTGGAACAACTATCCTGGAAACCATTTCCAGGCACATGAAGGACAAGAAGGTGATTGGGAGTAGTCAGCGTGGATTCACCAAGGGGAAGTCATGTCTGACCAGCCTGGCAACCTTCGATGAAATGACTGGCTTGTAGATGAGGGGAGAGTAGTGGATATTGTCTACCTTGACTTGTAAGGCTTTCAACACTGTCTCCTGTCAGATCCTCATAGAGTAGCTGTTGAAGCATGGGCTGGATGAGCAGACAGTGAGGTGGACTGAAAACTGGCTGAACAGCCAAGCTTAGAGGGTTGTGCCCAGCATAGTCCCAGGCAGCCTGCTCTAGGTCACCCTGTTGGAGCAGGGGGGTTGGAACAAGGTTCCAGAGGTCCCTTCCAACATCAAATGTCCTGTGATTCTGTGATTGTATTTCACCTAATACTCAGTCCTGCTCTCCTTGACTTTAGTGAGAGCTGATTTGCTTTCAGTTCAGTGAAAACAAAACCAGACGCTTTGGTCCAAATCCACACTTATATGCGTATGTATGCACGCATACATGTATAGATGTGTTAATGTATACTGACAAGCTATAGTCTAACAAACTTGAGGTCCAAACATGCTTCTATGGCCAACAGCTAACAGAATTCTTCCTATCACTCACTGTCTTTCAGTGCTGTAGAAACAGTGCTTTAGGCCAAACTGTGTAAGTATGAGGGTTATGATTGAGAGGGGTCATTCCTCTGCAGCAACAGTAATTATTAGAAAAAGAGTGTCTCGGCATGCTTGAGACAATGGCTTGAGCCTTACCAGAGCAGAGTATGCAGCGCACTGTTGAACTGGCTGCCCTTCTCTCGGTCTCCACTGGCCTTCACCCATGACTGGCAGAGGAACTGCTTTGCTAGTGAAGCTGTAAAAGATAAGGGATAACTTACTGAAGGAAGAATCCAAGACAATTTAGACAATTTCCTCTTCCATATAAAAGCAGTGTGTCCAAATGGCTTTTTGAAAGATCACAATATCACTACCCCTCAATATGCGTGAACTTTGGTAAGTCAGAATGCATTTCCCCTAAAAAGCAGTAAGGCCACAAGGACATATATCATGGTAACAAAACGCACATCCAGTGTGTTCCTGGTCTGGAATACCTGTTCACATCAGAACCGTGATCCATCTCTGGCCATTTCTCCCTGACAAACTTATGTTAAGCCTTATTTGTTTGGTAGCTCCTACAGTGTGCCAACTGTTTGTTTTTAATTAGGCAATATGCAACCCTTAGGGCAACCATTTCTAGAAATGGAATTCCAATAACAAGTGACTTGACTTTTTGGCCACAGCACTATAATAATAAATGTGAACAGGCAAGTTTAAAGTTTACAGATTTCTTAAATCAAAACTGCTAACAAACCTGCTTGTCTCTTGCAGAAATGTTTTAAACCAGGAAATTGTTAGTTAAAATTGGTTATTCCCTGCCACACTCAGTGGGCAGTTCTCCCAGTGTGGGACTGTTTAAAATAGTAAAATAATCTCAAAGTAGGGAATTTACAATTCTGAGTGGCTATGGGGATCTGAGAAGGACAAATACTAGAGGTGTCTTAGTATGACAAGGTATGGCCGAGAGAGGTGACTGTCTGGAGTCTTTAATTCAGTGTGTGACAAAGTGGAGACCAACTAGTTTTCTTGTATATTCCCTGCAAGCATGTCTATGCCTTATCTGCTTGAATGCTGTTCCTCTTACAGAATGGGTCCTAATCCATGAGAAGAGCTCTCTTAATTGAAAATGTTTGTTGCATGGGGTTAAGAACATATAGGTTTTCCTCTCTCTGCCCTGAAGTGACAGCTGTATTTGCAGTTCATTTCCATAATTTTTGGAAGTGACCTGTCACAGATATCTGTACTTCCACTGGGAAGCCACATCGGATTAAGTCTATGATCACCTCCATAATCAGTGATTAAACTGGTACCAAAACTGAACAGCAGGCTTGTTCTTAGAACTCTTTTAAAGCTGTGAGGCTCTGATTTTTAAAAACACCAGCGAAGAGAACTGGAGTCTGCCTTCCTGCATGTGAATGAGGCACAGCAAAACAAATACCAAAGAGGTTCCAATATATTTACTGCTGTTCCTTTTATTAATGGCTAGGACTGTTCACCCAGTGAGATTTCCAAAGGGAAATCTCTCCGTCAAAAGGTGCACTCCAGAGATAGAACCCAAGATTTACAGGCAAAGGACAGCACGAAAACTAATCTGAGATTAGAGATTCTTCACACATTACCCATTTTCTCTTTCTTCCAGCCAGCCATTGGTTTCTCAGCGATGGCAATCAGGAGCTGAGTGAGGATGAACGCACAGTGGAAGCTGGGAACACTCTGCTGGAAATTCAGTAGGTAGTGAAAACTCTCGCTGGGGATGACAGGAAAGGGAAAAGGTGAAAACAGTGTAGATAGGGTAAGCTCCCAGAAACACATAAATAAAAAGGAAGTATTAGACCATCTCAGATCCAAGGTCTCCCTAGCCCAGTATTTTGTCTCTGGCAGTGCCCTTCTGAAGAAGGGGTAGTCAACCACTAATAGATAAAAATTCAGTCACTGAGAAACTCCTCTCAAGCCCCAGTCACTCTAAGTCTAGCAACATCTTTATATACTGCTTTTGCCTAGTGTTCCTGTAGGCATTTTAACTATCAAGAACATACTCATTCCTTCTGTGAATCCCACTAATCATCTCGTCTCAAATAGCATACAAATGAATGAGATCCATAGATTAATGCATATTTTATAACCCAGTAGCTCCTTTTCATTAGGTTTGACTGCACTGCCATTCAATTAAATACAAAGCTGTTTGAAGCTAGTGTGGTCTCTATGAGAGCTCCCAAACACACGTTTACCCATAATGCCCACACAAACCAGGGAAAACTGCTTGAAATTCATCGCTTTCAGAGCTTGGGAAATACTGATTCTACCTTATCAGCTCCTCAAGAAGAAGAAACTCTGTCTCTCCTGGCTTTAGCCTGTCTGCAAGCACCTGGAGAGCTGACCTTAGCAAATCAGTATTTTCATGCTGAGAAAAACCATTCCTGAGAGGGGGAAAAAAAAAAAAAAATCCAGTTCATCATCAGACTAGAAGGAAGAGAGGTATCAGATGCAAAAGCATATCTGGGCATATTTTTGCAACACGAAAAAATAAAGAAGCTGGATACACAAGAAGAGCCCTGCAATATGAAAGTTATAAGGGGACACAAAAAACTGAATGGGAATGGAAAACCTTGTGCACACACAATATTAACTTTTCAGTTAGATTGCAGACCTGGCTTGGTGGGGACAGGCCATTTCACATAAGTGGAGGTCCATATATACTAAAACAATGCCATGCAGACCTGAAAATAAGAGAATGTGTAATGACAGTTGCTGTGCAAGTGCAGTGATAGTGGCTGGTCACCTCCTGAACAACAGGTAGGAGCCTAACAGGGAGGAAAACTGTAGAGATCTTCATTAATTCTTTGAACTACCGGTGCCTGGAAAATCATTCAGTGAGGCTATGCATTCTGGAAATGCTCAAATGCATCCACATTCTAGATCTATAGACTGAACACATGGACTTGATAATGGTAATGCTCAAGCGCACCGTTAACACACAAGTTAATTAACAATCGGTAATATAAGAGGGCTTGACTAACTCCTTTAGTAAAAGGAGTTGTAATTTGGTCATGGGACTTCAATGGCTGGACAGCTCACCCCAATATATGGCTGCCTGACCTACAGCAAAACAGAAGTATGTTACTCTCTATCCAAACTGAACAGCAAAACTGATCTTGAGCTACCTGTGGTTACAAAGTGGACCAGGTTCTTTGGTTTACAAGATAGGTAGACTCAGGAATGACTAACATTCATACTGGCTAATGAGAAAATGACCAATCTGGGAATAGTCAGGAGTGGATCAGGGTCCCTGAGGGTCCAGTAGTGGCCAACAGGAGAAGCAGACCTCAGACCTCATACACGTGGTGGTTTTTTTGTTTTGTTTTGGTTTTTTGTTTTGGTGTTTTGTTTTGTTTTGTTTTGTTTTTACACAGTTACTACTGTTTTTGAAGTTCAACAAAGGTAAAACACTTTCCACACACAGATCTAAATTAGGGTTCAGAAAAAACTTCTGTGATGCTATCCTGGATTATATTAGCAGGTGCAGCGGTCAAATCCAGGCTGCACAAGCATTGCTGAGTTTGACATTTATGAATCCAATTCGCGTGCATCAGCAGCACAGGCTTTTCGTCAATGAAGTACACGTTCATCCTTTCCCATTGACAAAAGAAATTCTTTCATTGCTCAGGATTCAGGCAGGGACAATTTAGCAAAGGATGAGGGGACTTACTGGGTAAGAAATTCCAAGATCCCTAGGCAGAATGGGAGTTGCACAACTATGTGTGCCAGTATGCCACTTATGCTGGTCTTGATCCAAAAGCACATTGAATTCTATCCAGTTCAGTGCTTCATCACCTACAGTTTTAGTTCAGCTTAGGGTAGGGCAATGAAGCTTGACATAACTATAAAGTGCTTAAAAGTCTCCAACCACTGCAGTGTGTTGTTCTGCATGACTGACTGGCCATTTGCTGGGTACAAACACTTTAAAGAAAAGGAACAAGAAGAGGAAGCAATAAATGGTCTTTGCTCATTTAGGCGACTATATACTTTTTTGTTTAAACTCACCAAGCAAATAGGGAGCGAAAAGTTAGTAACAGCTGTTGGTAACAAGAGGACATCAGCTGGTGCTCCTGGATGTTCACTCCTGGTTCCTCTTCCACACCCCGATTTTGTATAACAACTGCCTTTAATACAGAACAAATAATTCATTGAACGCTATTCCAAGGAAAGATAGTGGCACAAGAATCCATTTCCGTAAATTCCATGTTTAAAAAACCTGAAGAAAACAAAGCGGCTCTCTTTTTACCACAAACAAAACTAAAAATACCTTTAGAGGTGACAAAACTTGACAGTTTTTTGAGTCAAAATTGCTGCCCACTGACCTGGAAGTAGTTGTGCATGTTCTCCATGTGATTACACAGTGGCTTTAGTAGGTTGACTACACACATAGCAACTTCCTTGGGGGATCTCTGACACAGGTGAGAAAAGCCAATATCCTTGTAGCCTCTTTCCTGCAGCAAACCCAAAAGATTAAAGTCACTTCATCAGCCCTACTTGAGAATAACTTCGCATCAAGAACTACCACTTAGACTGCTTCTGAGCAGTGCAATTCCTGATGTCATACACTCTGTTAGGAAGGGTCACAGAGTAAGAAAGTTGGCTTCTGCTGAACAACCAGCACCAACTCAGACAAGTGGATAACATTCGATGAAAAGAATAAAACTTATGTGACATGTAGCTATTTTATAGAATCATAGAATCATTTAGGTTGGAAAAGACCTTTATGATCATAGAGTTTGACATTTTACTCAAACACTAAGAGAAGGCAGTCTCTGCATATGGGAATTAAGATAGGTAGAAAGACAAGGAGAAAGAACACTGAATATGATGGAGTCCATCAGGTTATAGTGAATTTCTCATAGTTTAATGCAGTGGGCCACATGTTTACTTTCCTCCTGAAGGCATCAGCCAGGAATGCAAGGAGTCACTGCACTCAGGGTGTTCTTCTAAAGACTGCAGAAAAAGCAGAAACACGGATCTGGCAGCTTCTGTTGGACGCAGCAGCTATGTGGCCTGCCTAACCTTAGCTGCTTCTTGAACAGCAGAGCCAGTCTCCCCAAGGAGGGCTAGGAAAAGGGTCACTTGAGTTTTGAGGCTACAAGGCTTTCCCTCATTTATATACCCTTTCCTGAGACATGCAGAGAACCAGATGCTGCAAACACTTCAGCGAGGGAAGTGGTACAGAAGTCTCTTTTGAAAGAGCAAGTGCTGCTCTGACACACAGTTGGGCATCAGACTTCCATTTAACTGTTAGGTGAAAATAATTCTGAAAAACATTTCTCTTGGGAAAGGCCTGGAGGCCACTGATGTGCTTTGCCTCAGGGCAGGTCTAGACCCATTGGCTGCTGCTGCACTTGCCTTTGGGAAGGGCACTCTCCTTGTGGAGCCCGGGGTCAGCACATGTTCCAGCTTCCAGCACAGGTCATCCAGAAGGAAGTGAAGTTCAGCAGGCCCCAGCTGCACAACTTCACAAGCCTGCAATTACAAGAACAGTCAGTCCCAGGACCCGGATGTAATTGTAGTGCCCTGAAGCTCAAGTTCACCCCCTCCATTTCCAGTTATGACTCCTGGCTTAGTTAACCTCAGCCAGGGACCTATTTCGTAGATGCTAGGGTTTTCTGTCTCCCCCATTGTAGGTATGGGGCATTGGTTCTGGTTACTCAAAGCGTGAAGCAAACCTAGTGCTCTGAACATAGCTGAGGCAATGTCAGTAACACTTAACTACTGAGAGAGAACTGATTTATATACATTGACATTGAAAATAAGCTCCTAAGGATAAAAAGAGGTTTAAGCCCAGAGAGTCACAAAATTCACCAATTGAGTAATAGTCAAGAAGTAATTTGAAATAACACCACGTAGCCCAAGAGACTTGTCAAACAGTCTTCAAGTTAGCCTGTGACCTGCGTGCACAGAGACAGCTGTCCTTGGAGCAGGCCAGGCTGTACTCCAGCCTGCCATGGCCTTTTCACATTTTACAAATCTTACTGTAGCCTAACAAAATTAGACTCCAGATGGACTCAGCCTGCCTACAAAGAGGGTAACAAAATTAAGCACTTCTGCTTTCCACATCCATAGTAATGCAGTTTTATGTAAGCTCCCAGATGATAAACAGGACCCTGCCCACTGAGGGCACATCCATGACACCAGTCCCATATTTGTGCTGAGTTTCCAATCTGCTGATGCCTTGAGACACTTGCCTTTTTGCAACATGGTCTTTACTTAAATGTCATAGGTTCTTTTTAATAGGCAAGGCGCCTTTTAGTGTATTTAACATCCTACAGCTTAGCAGCATTCAGTATTAAAGCCCCTTTCTTGCCATTAGGTCTATACATGTTATACTGTATCTTTTTTCCTTTTATGCAAAATTTGTATTACTTTGTTTTTAATGTTGCCAGACTATATGTCTGCTGTTTCACAAAAGTCCTCTTTATCTCAGTGCCTTGAAGTACTTTGGTTTCTCTGGGGGCAAATTCTCTCCTGGTACCTAGCTCACAGCCCTGGACCAACACCTCTTAACATCAATCTTCTGTCCATTTTAATGGAACAGAAAGGCCAAGGCCTCCAAGAGAGGCAGTTACACAAAGCCTTATCAGTATGGTTTTACTTTGTTCCATTCACCTCTGTATGCATCTCTGTGTCCAAGACAGACTTTGTCAGCAGCCCACAGTGGAGTACAGTGAACACTTCGAGGTCTAACTCTCGGAAGTACGGGCGATAGCTCTGCAGCTGTGCCAGAGGATTTCCTGCCTCTCTCTCAGCAGCAGTCTGAAAAGTAAATGGCAGAATTAAGGTTGCAACCTGCAAGACTATAAGACTTTCTAGCTCAAATACAGCTATTTCCTTCACACAGATTTCTGTATTTTGTGCCAGGTTGAAAAAAAGACAAAGAAGAATTCACGATAGCTAGTAGACAGACAAGCACATAGAATCAGAAGCATTTTCATTTTGGACTGTACAAGTCACTAAAAATTTTCTAGAAAAAAAATATTTATGAAACTGGAATAATCTTGCTATTTCCTTTCTGTGAATCAGTGGCCATTATGAAACCCATTCTGGACTTGCACCATAAGCACCACGAGAGATGAAGGCAAATGTTTTTATCTTTGATAAATATCAGGATGGTAAACTATGGGATGCTCTGTTGCCTCTGGTTGACAATCTGTAAGTTCTTAGAGATTCACTCCACTCCCTGTCGTGGGAGCCGATGTATGTTATATGTGGCTCACAACAGGATTTCTGTATTCTGTTGTCCTGGGCAGGGCATAGCATCTAAGGACTAGTCTGGGACCAGTACTCTAGTTAAGTAAGAAAGATTAGATACATTCCTTCCCAAAAGTATTTGAGACACTGCTTATTCCCTGCAACTTAAGTGACTTTGTTATCATATCTGACTCAGTTATCATATTTGTACAATAGCAAGGAAGTAGAAGCATATTTGCCTGGCTGAAATTGATAAAATGGACTCTGAATAACATTTATTAGTAACAGCGGTAGAAGTGGGGCCTTGTGGAATGCTTATGAGATCCCAGCACCCAGGATGCTGAGCCCTAAGCTGGGCATACTTCCCAGGCTTCTCTCTTTCAGCCAGCACAGATCTTGCATTCCAGACATGATGACAATACTGAAAGAGCTTATTCAAAAGAACAAGAAATAAAATCCAATAATGCATTAGTTGATAGGTTTGGGAAATAGTTCTTAGCGTGTGATGAAAATGGGTAATTTTAAAGATGCCTTATCATGAATACATTGATTAAATACCTCAAGGAAAATTTGCAAAATGAGCACCCGTGACTGAAGCAGGCAAGAATCAGTGGGAGATACGGTCCTTACCAGGATTTGTATTTTCCAGATTCATCTCACAATTTCTGACCTAAGTCTAGGAATGGCAGGTTATTGCAGTGATTTGAGAGATGGGACACTGGCTTAAAATAGAAACCTTCCATAGTCTTAACCAGAGAGTAACTGATAGTATTATTGATAATCCTGCACATTTGCACTACCCTGAACCACACTGCCTGCTGGAGAGTGGCTGGCCTTTGCAGCAGACAATTTTCAAAATTCAGATGGGAGGCAGGTGTCAGAAAGCAGAATTGAACCACTGTGATTAACTTTTGAAATGAACAACTCCTCTCTCAAAGCTTTTGTTTATGCTTCCATTTCATCTTCCCTAGTCTGTCTTTCTTGCACGTCCCCAGGAGTATACACCTACCTTCTCCAGCTCGGAGAGCTCAGTATCAGGCTGGTTTCCCTCAGAACTGTCATCTGCTTGAGAACGATCTGCAGAGCCGGCTTTGCTGCCATCAGTCTTTTTTTTCCTTCCTTAAAGAGAAAAGCAACTTCAGAAACAAAGGCTACAGTGCGCTCAACACTAGACAGCACTTGCAGCCAGGGAAACAGCACAGGCTGTACTTTAATCAGAAGAAAGCATGGAGCATGCACAGGTTGCGTGTCATCCGTAGCCAGGATCACGGTCCAAAAGAGAGTCAAATGCATTTGGGGATCCCCCACAACCAGCTTCTCTTTGTCAAATCACAGTGAGAAATTAAAGCAAGTCTCACTTTTCTTACTGTAGTTTAAACATTATGAAGTGATTGCAAAAATGAGTGGGACATCATCTTAAAAAATGCTTGAACCAAAATTTAATGTTTCTTTCTCAGACACAATATTGAGAAAGGAAGAGGACCTGGGAAAGGAAGATAAGACACAACTACAGAAGGGACTTGCAGGGATGCCAAGCCAACAGCAGAGTAACTCAATTAATTCCTTGCAACGGTCTTCACTGCTGACAATGGTAGGGAGATTCTCATACCTGACACCCTGTGTAGCAGAGAGATCAAAGAAACTACATTGATATCAAGTAATTGCACAGGATGTATTAGACCAAACAGACAGCCAATAAGTCACCAGGGCCAGGTGACATTCACACAAGGTCCCCAAAGGAATTCAAATGCGACATTTCAGAACTGCTCGCCACAGTGCCAGAGGGCCTCTAGCTTGCAAATGTAATTCCTCTTAATAAAAAGGGATCTAATGAGAATCCAGAGAATTAAAGACCGGTGAGTCTATCCTCCATCACTGGGAAAATGGCAGAGCTACAATAGTCTACAATAAAAAATAAGATCACTGAGCACAGTGCTCACTAGCCTGCCAGGGTGTTGGTATAATGTGGATAAAAGGAATCCATCAGCCAGAAGAGATTTAGATTTCCAAAAAGACTTTGACAAGGTTTTACACCAGAAACTATTAAGGAACTGAACTGGAATAGTGCTTTCTTGGACTGAAAGCTTGTTAGAGGAGAAGCAGCAAAGGGTAGTGCACTTAATGTGCACTTTTCAGATGGAATCAGCCATTGAGTCCTTCAGGAATCGGTTTTATTCAACTTCATAAGCAACCTGGAGAAGGGAATGCTCAGGGAAATCCCCAACAAGTGCAAAGTTTGGCATACACTTTCATCTGCCATTTTATAACTGCTGTGCTGGATGAGCATCAGAGACTTCTGCTTTTGTATCTCTGTGATCCTTTCTGGGGGCCAGGCCATAGATGAAGTGAAACAATATCAATGAAGCTGCATCTTCTATTGCGTTATCTTTGGAAGAGCAGAGTCAGACAGGAGAAGGTCTTCCATGTCATAATAAATAAACCCTCTGAATCAGACTGGAAAGTAATTTGATATGTTATGTCTCTCCTAAGGAACTCCTTGTTCCCTTTCCTCTGAGGAATAGTCTTAGGCTAGATTTTATGACAGTGCTTGAGCTGATCTAATGGCTCAGGGGTAGTCCTGCTCCTCCTACTACCTCATTCTCCTGTTCCCAGCCACACACACCTGACACGTGCCTCGCACTGACTCAGGAAGCCTGATCACTGGTTAAGCAGTCAACTTGTTAAAATAGCAAAAACCTGACCTAGCAAAAAGTAAATAGCCAAAATATCTACCATGTAATAACACGGGGCAAGAAATCAGCCAGCTGAGAGTGCAGGTGTGAGGGGGAGAGCAAAGCCTTCCCCTATTTGTTGGCAGTAAACTATTGGCTCAGCTACAGTGAGATGCTGCACACCTAAAGGAGAAGCAAGGTTGGTGTCAAAACTTTATGTTCTCAAGGCTGCGACCCATGGTCACAGCACTCACTGATTTTTTTTGTAGGCAAGACAAGCTAAGCTCAGGAATCTCTTGGTCTGATCTGGGCTTACTAGTCTGAGCACTTCTGCTCCTTCAAAATTAAGTATCTAAAGTGATGAATCCTCCTCTTGTCTGCAGAATGTAGTCATAACTTTTCTTCTGCCTTAATCACTCTTATGTGACAGATCCAGTCCCTGCAGAATGGGTTTGGCACAGAAGAAAAGGGCTCTCTAATCTGTGGCCTCCTCCAGTTTTTTTCATTGAATGGAATGTGATTTTTTGTCCAGTTTGGCTCAAAGGCAGACATGTTTCCAGGAAATGTTAATCTAAACTAGAAATAGAACTAGAGACAGAAAGAACAAAGCAGCTTGAAAAACTGAAAGGCACATTCCGTTTCTTCTCTGTGGGAGCTAGCAATGGGAAAGGATGAAGGAAGCATTTCCTTGTGCAGTAGAGCCATGACAAGGTTCCTAAGAGATCAGTTAGGTACAACCTAAAAGGTCAGGGATTTGCAAGGCAGCTCAAGCCACAGGTTCAGTACCAGACAATTGCATGAACCTGTCAAAGGCAGAACAACTTACTGCTGCAGGTGAAAACAGTCAATGAAAGCCCTGGATTTTCACTGTTAAATGCTAAGTATCAGCCTTCCCAAGGAGACAGACTATCCAACACCTGTTTGGAGTAGGGTATTTTTACATCTCCACTTCAGCTGCAACAGGAGTTGATCAGATAAGATTTCAAGCTAGATAGACCTTGCCAGGAATTCTGTGCTTTATGCACACACAAGTGCAATGGCTGCAGTGCAATACGCCAGTCAAACCACAAATCACATCTGTCTGCTTAAATGTTTTAAACTTTCTTTACCATTCCTTTTTCTCACTGGACCAACAGCATTAATGGATGGTACGGCCTCCAGGGCTTCAGAATCAAAAGTAGCTGGTGGTGGGACATAGCCAGGGGTTGCTGAAAGAGTCAAAATGTAGAAATTGGGTTAGTTCAGCTCCTGAATGACAAACTACAGGCAAGATACATATCTAGAGGAAGTACCATACATTTCACCATCCTGGTGAACGTCCCTCTGCTCTTATGCTTAGGTGCATTTTAGCTACAATTAGCCTTATCGTAAGTCTGCACTGCACTGGAATTACAGCTCTTTGCATTCCTCCAGCAAGGGAGGATAACAAGTGCTCAGCTGTCCTTGGACATCTGTTCCATGCTGGTGAAGCTTAAAAGGGCTGTTCTAGCACATCTGAGCCCTTTCTGTGCTGGCCTTGTAGTGCTCTCAGAGCAGCAGAAAGGTGTTGAGGCTGCACTTTATTTCAGATGAAGCTGATCTGTTGGTTTACAAACACAGGTCTTAATGGATAGCTTGTGTAAGGGTATGTGGAAAGTGACAGTGTATTCTTCATCACATTTATCTTATCAAAGACCTTTTCAATGTAAAAGGAGACAATAAGTAAAGGGGGAAGCCATAAACAAGAATAGAGAGACACAAACCTGGTAGTCAAGGGATAATGGAGACAATGCCAGAGACCAAAAGTCTCCAGTTTGTAATTGATGGGCCATTAAGATCCAGGCATGGCTTTGGGAATGGACACCTGGACTTCGTAACTGATAAGATGGGAGGAAAAAGAGGAACTTGAGGATTTGGGATATTCTGATGGGGGGGGGGGGAAGGGTAGAACTATGCAAATTAATGAAGGAATGTGCAGGGAAGTGGGGCGGGGAGGAACAAAGAGGGGAATGGGCAGAAACAGTGTAAAGGGGACTGGCCATGAGTAAAGCATTGCTGGTCAGTAGAACTGTCCGATCAGTACACCTGTCTGACTGAACCCTGTGCCTGATCACCGCAGTCTGTCCTATCTTCTTATTAAGTACTTTCTTAACTATATTTCAGTGTAATCTCACTATCCTCTGCGCGTGTGTGTGCGCACACACGTGCCGGAAGGACTAAATGCCAACTACTGGTGAGACCTGCGTGAGTAAATACTGGGCCAGCAACTAGAGTTGGACCACACTGGGCCTGCGGTGTCAGCAAGTGGCGTGAGCGAGGGTCTCAGTGTCAGTAGTTGAAGGTGCCATAGTTCTTAGGAGCATCTCTACAGGTCACATAGACTGTGTGTGTGGAGCCTGTGCCTGTGAGATGAGTGTGTGAGTCTGTCTGCTAGTGAGCAGCAAGCTGGAATAGCCAGTGAGTGGGGGACCCACAGAGCAGATTAGAGGGCCTGGGATCTGGGCAGGGTATTGGGCAGACAGAGGGGCTGTGCCAATACTTGTGGGATCTGCAAATGTTCGTGTGCTTGTGACTCTAGAGTGTGTCGTGTGTGTGCCTTCAGCTCCTGTGAACTTCAGTCTTAACCAGCTGAAGAGCAGGATGGGGACTTTGCTGTCTGTACTTATGTTTTATGTGAGTCCTATACATAGGCACTGTTGAAGGCAGCACCTTGTCTGTGGCAGTCCGTGTAGCTGTGTCCATCGGCCTGGGACAGAGACCCCGGCGTCTCCAGGCTGGGCTCCAGTGGCTAGGCAGGAGGAATTCACAGGCCTAGAGCAGCTGGAGGCCATGGATTCTTATAACATCCCTTAACAGCTTGTTACAACCTGAATAGTGGAGAAACACGCTGTTTCTTTACGATAGAGGCTGGTTTACTCCAGTATCCACCATACTGAGGCAGATTCTGCCAAGTCTGCCTGGGAACAGTCAAAGAGATGTCACTGAGGAGGTGATTGAGAAGAGCAGTTTGGACTCAGACAAATTGAAAACAACAGCTGTCCAAGCATGAACTCTTAGGCCACTGTAAAAATGCAGTATGTGTTACCATATACTTCCTCCATTGATGTTTAAGCCAGTCCCTTTCACTTCACAGCTGGCGCAGGCCCAGAACGTACAAATGTTTCATACTCACCTGCCAAGCACTTTCCCAGCACATTCTGCAGCTCTGTGATGTTCTGTAATCGAGTCAAAACTTTCCCCTTCATCTCAGCATCCTGTTGCTGGCAGAAGGCATTTACAACCTAGAGATACAAACCAAACTCACTCACTTAGGGAGATTTGTACCCACTTTTACTACTTTTTCTTTTCTGAATAACATCCTCAAGTCCTGAATAGCACACAACACATTACAAGTGGCCTGTGTGACCAGATCCAGACTGCATGAATGAAGCTCTTCAGAAGCCCATGAGAACATGGACATAATTGTTGCAATCTACGAAAAGCAATAGAGCAACACCTACAGATCAAATATGAACTGAAGAAGAGGAATTAGCAGACAGCACATTGTCGGGTTCTGTTCTGCTTGTGGCTCTGGAGACACCCTGGCACTTTGCAGGTCTGCCAGGAAAGAGGCAGTCCTGGGAGAAGAGCAGGAACAGGGAGGACTGGGGATGTGGAATTGCACCAACTCTGACATAGCTCATGTTATAAGAATAACCCCAGCAGGGAACATTCCCACTGACCATCGATGTTAGCAAATACATGGTCCAAATCTGCTTGAAGGCACTGCATTTCACCCTCCTGTAAGCTCACAGAGGTATAGAACAAAGCGCACAATCACAACCGAGTTTGCAAGGGACCTGTGGAAGCCTCTAGTCCAACACCGTGCTCAAAGCAGCTTCAACTAAACAGGTTGCTTAGAGCCTTTTCTAGTGGAGCACTGAGCATCTCCAAGAAAGGCAATCCCACAGCTTCTCTGGAAGTGGAGCACAACCTTTCTGTTAGGTAACAGAAGACCATAGTAAAAGACCACAATATGCCCTCCCCTCTGGCTTCCCCTCTCCAGGCTGAACAACCTCTGCTCTCCCAGCCTCCCCTCACACGCCATGTGCTCCAGCCCCTCATCAGCCTGCTGGCCTCCGCTGGACTCACTCCAGAATGACAATAGAAGCCCCAGATGGACACAGTACTGCAGGCAGGGCCTCACACATGCCAAGCAGAAGGCAGCAATCAATGCCTTTGACCAGCTGCTAACTCCCCTGCTCTCCAGCATGGTGAGACTGACCTTTCTTTCTGATGCTCCCTTCATAGTTTAGACATATATTACCTCATAGTTTAGACATATATTTGGTGTTTACAGCATCCTCCCTGCAACAGCAAAACAGATTTTCATACACCAAAATGAGCCAGAGTGTACAAACTGCAGACGAGTAGCAGGTGGAAAACTCACATCAGCAAGGCAGTCCTTAGAGCCTCTGACCAAGAAAGCAGAGTTGCTGCTAGCAGTAGAATAAAGGATAAATGATAATGAAGAAAAGAACATGGAGAGATCACCAGGACCTTGCTGGAGAAGGTTTCCAAGAGGCAAGACTCTTCTTCAACAACAATTGCAACCCTGAAGCCTAAGGTTAGTGTTTGTAAGTGCTACTCCTCAGTGCCACTCCAGAACCTGCAGACAAGGCTCTACTCACCTCACGAAACCAGTTGATAGCATAGAACAGGAGCGAGCACAGAAATTCCCGTTCCTGCTTGGACAGAGAGTCCAGCTTCCCTTCAACCTCCAGGTCAGTCAGGTACAGGGGGCAACCTGGGCAGAGCAGGAAGAGAACATGTTGGACTGTGTTTGCTACCCATCTTTTGGTCTTTGCATGGACAAAGTCTCTTACCAAAGCCTGTATCAATTCCAATGGCTATTTGGAGTAAGCCTCCTCAGCCACTCCATCCCCAGACAAAACAATTGTCTCCCCTGCCTTCCTTCCATTTTGTGGGCAACAGAGCATCTCAGCCTCCTTCACAAACTGCACAATTCTTCCTACAACTGCAGGAAGTCTTTGCAGATCTGGGACAGGAGCAAGTCAGCCAGACAGACACTATAAAAGGTCCATTTCCCATACCTAATAAGGCATCAATCTCCTCCAGGCTTCCACTGTTTTGCTCTGCAGTATAGAGCCTCAGCAATCGGAAACAGGGTGACAGACATATCGGTGACACTACCCTGGGAGGAAAAAAAAAAAAAAGGAAAAAAAAAAAAAGGATAAATGGAATGGGTCCTATGTTTTATATACCTCCAGAATGCCCATCACTTTTCCATTATGTCCTATGTCCTCCCCATACCACCTTGCCTATGCCTTCTATTTTGCTTCTTGCAAGTCCCAGCAACACACAGCAGAAATGCACCATAGGGTTAAAAAAAAAAAAAAAAATTAAAAAAATTGGTGATCACCAGTTTTCTGGAAAAGCACATAAGGGCAGAAAAACAGCTGTAATGAACAAAAATGGGGTCAGATTTATTTCTGGTAGAAATCAAAGTTGAATAATTCAGAAGGAACTATAAGAAATTGTGCAAAACACAGCTGTGAGCAGTGGAGAAACCTCCTTGAATGTTTTGTAGCATGCCACTGCTCACATTCTGAGTGAGGAAAATTAACATTTTTCCATGGATGCATGTAAAGTAGCTATATTTTCTCTTATTTTAAAGTGATCATGTCTTTTTTTAAGCACAACTAAAATCTCAACAAAATCTTATGACAATATATTACGCAGGATATGAAGGTGCCAGTTAAAAAAACCTTTTATTATTTTTAACTTTGATGCCCTACTGTTTAGTTAGACTTTTTTATTTCTTACATGCTTCCTGTTCCATTCTCCAAAGACAAAGCCCTTATTTCTCAGTCGAATTTCACTTGTGGCTGCATGTTTGTGGTTTTGCTCTGGAGCACAATCTATGTTGTCCAAGTACAACTGAAGGTGAGAAAAATCGGGTACTGTTGACACACACTAAGTCCTTAGTGACTCTCTATTTGAGAATCATTGCTCAAAATATGAATTTTGCCACCTCAAAGTTGCCTATCCATCTCAATATGGCATTTAATATCACCGTAACACTGGAAGAAAGAGCTACTATTCTCATATGACAGATGGGAAACAAGGCAGATGCAGCATGACTTACCCAAGACCACCTAAACAGCCTGAGCCAGAACAGACTGCCAGTTCCCAACCAGTTTATGCCTCTAGACCTATCTGAATATGTCTAACAGCAAGAGAAGGAAAAGAACACTGGAAACTGGTAAATTCTCTGACCAGCTCCTTATCAGGCACTTTGGCAGGCATGGCTGATAGCAGTGAAGTGCACCAAATGAAAACAATTCCTTTACCTTTGCAGTCATCCCATAGTTAAGTGTGAAAGTACCTTTTACTTTGGTTACTCATTCCATCAGCGACCCTGCCAAGCTCACTCTGTGACACCAATGGTAAGAGGTTAATAGCAATTGCTCCCTGACTTTCATCTTCATCCAGATTATACAAGGACTTCACTGGAAACAAGAACGAACTGCAAGGAAAGACAGACAAGCTCTTGTTGACAAACTCGGTTCTCAGTGACAGAAACATTACAAATACTTAGCCTGTGATTAACATACCCATCCACTGTGGGGTTGAGATCCACCACAAAGTCACTGGGAAAGTCTTCCACCAAACTCTTCCCAAACTCATCCTATAAAGAAAGGAAAAAAACCTGCTCAAAGGGGCTCAGTGAAGAAAGCTTCAACAGCAGCAGTGGAAAATGCAGAAGATAAGGCCAAGCAAAAGTATCCTGGAACAGTCACAGCAATGAAGCCCATTGCCTGCAAGGAGAGCCAAGGCCTGCCTTTAGAGACAAAGCCAGGAAACATTGCTAAGCGTGCACGACCAATTTCTTCCCTGCTCTTTGGACGTGGGCTTGTCTACAAGTTCCACAGTGCTGCAGAGAGGCAGAGCAGCTGGCTGGAAGAGGAAAGCAGCCATGGGAAGTTCTCTGTCCTAGGAGCCAATCGTCAGAATGAAATGGCTATAAAGCGCTGACAAAGTTTTATTTCACACAATGTGTCCCACATACTTCACATGCTTACATTGTTAGAAACAATTAAGGGAGAAGTAAAGTAATAGATGTGACAGAGTCTGGACAAAGAGACAATGAAAAGACCCAAAAAAATCTGTGCAAAAGTTGCGAGAAGAAATTTAGCTTGCTTTTACATTCAGTCTTACAAGGAAAAAGGAGAAACCCTCCTTCCTTTGCTTTTCCTCCTTGGAGCACTCAGCTGGACCTGAGGAGACTGGCATTTCTAGCCCTAGGCACAGAGCTGTTTAGAGTGACTGCCAGTACTTCACAGCTCCCTGGTCACCTTCCCTCATTTTAACACGCAGTTCCTCCACTCCGTAACCAGCAGGTGCAAAGAGCACTTGTGCCACAAAGAGCGATCAATTCCACAGCAGCCTTCAATGCTCTCCTGGGCCCCAAGATGGCTTGCTACTCTCCTGGCAGGCACAGCCCACATGCAAAAAGAGTCCCCAGCAAGAAGAAAGAGTTGTCCAGTGGCCTTCACAAACTTCTTCCTATTCCCATAAATACCATTTATTTATTTATTACCATAAATGACTGTGGCTCTTCCAAGTCCTTAGGCATCAGATAGCCTTAATAGCCTGACCAGAAGCCAATTTCAATACCAAGTTTAAAGTTCTTTCAGATTCTACTTTTATCTATGAATCTTAAAAGCATGCTCTGAAATGTCATTTAATTTCCTTTAAAAGGCTTCCCTGTTGTCACGTAAATGTTCACATAAAGGAAGCTGTTAAAGCACAGTGAGGAATCTGCCACAATCAAAAAAAGCTGAGAGCGCTGAAAGAAGGTTTTGTATCTGATCAATCTCTTACGGAACCTTAAGCATGCCTAGAATAAAAAAAAGAGTTCTCAGACTGGAGTGAAATCCTCAAATCGACTCTGTTCTGCCAATGCCTGAAAAACATCATGTTTCTGAAGAATTCATTTAAGTGATTAAGTTCAAACTACTCGGCAACGTACCAGGAGCTGCAAGTCCAAATTCCCTTTCTGCTTCTCAATCAAACTGGCGAGTTCATCATAGTACAGAGCCAAGACCTCTGGCGTTTGCTCACAGCAGAAGCCCACAAGGTCCAGCAAGGTAGAAAGCTGAAAGGAGAGAGAGCAGTCTGCACAAATGGGTAAGGTAAATGGATCCAACTCAAGCTTTTACCTTGAGTCCCTTTTACATTAATTACTCTGAGGCGTGTCCAAAGCTTCGTCTCTAGGGTAACAGCCCATAGTGACTGGTCTTGCAAAGACCTAGTTTTAAGAAGGAACATGGGTCTTTTAAGGTCCTGGCCCAGCTCTACCATGAAATAACATAAAAAAGTCTGCCCAGGACCACCCTTAAATAGAGTGCCAGCCTAGAATAATGTTCTTCAAAAGGAATTAAGAAAAAAGGCCAAGGCTAGGCCAACCCTGTACAGCTTTTCTCTCTTCTCTGAAAGGCACCACTGCCAAGCTGAGAGGAAGGCGAAGGTTGCCTTTGGCTCACTGAAGCAAGTTGTTCTGTTTCTTTCCTTTGTGTTTGAAATAACGTCTGGATAGAAGACTTTCACTAGATGGCTGCAGTACTGCTTGTCCTGGACTAGCCATAGGCAAGACCAGCAGATGCTTATAGACCTTTGTTTCTTCAAAACCATTAATAGATTCTTGGCTCTGCAGTCAATGTACAAGAATCCCAGACCCAGTAAAGCTACACAGATACTATTTCACCTAGGACTGTGTTTCCAGTCACACCTCCTTGATGACCATATCCTCCCTCTCTCCCACACTGCCCCATTCTTGGTACTCACCTGCCCATCACGCTCACTGTTCAGCTCTGGTCTCTCCAATGAACTACCATCTCCTTCATTTCTGAAAACAATTGATAACCTTGCTTTTGTTGCACAACACTTAAGAGATGGCAAAACCCACCACACACACAAGGTTCTCTCTCCAGAAATTGGAGAATTATGCCTGAGAAAGATGTTCTTTGGAACATTATTAGCAAAAGACCTGCTGCTGTTTGGGACCTTCAGGACAAGACTCAATGTCTTCTTCAAGGATATGCTTTTTCTAACCTGTTGAAACCTAAAGCCCTCTAGTAATCCCCATAATGAAGTCCACTGACTCAGGGCCTGGAGCTAAGATGGACTTTTCACATAATAAACAGCAAAAGCATTTTATTAAGACGTGCAAAATCAGCGAGCTACATAATGCTTCCCAACACCAGTCAAATTCTTATTTTCCAGGTGCTTTAATCTTTGTCACAGCTCTTATCAAGAGTTTGCCTAGTTTATGAATGCTGTTCATAAATTATTTATACAGTACATTGGAAATTGTCATGCCAATGCCCAGCACAGCAGTAACAATCTTTCTCCTTGCTTCTCTTTTAGATTTCCCTGCATTCAAACATGGAGCACACTAGGTTATTCATCCTTAGCATTAGAAGCTCATCTGCAGTCAGTCCACCACAGTGTTCAAATCTTTTTCCAACAATAGGCCCTGCTGGTGCTAGTCAAGGCATCCATGAATAGGCATTAACAAGAAATTCAGGATGCCTTTGAGATTAGCAGCAGGTGAGCGATATTGAACAGGTTGTAATACCAAATACTGCAGTCTGCAGAAAAGAGTTTTAAGTTCCTGGATTTTACCAAGATGTGCATGAGCAAGAAGGCAATGCCCCCCTTTCTTTGTCCCATTCCTGGTTTGGTCTGAACTGAAAGCATGTTAAATTCATCTTTGCTACATCCTCTCTCACCTTTTTAATGCCACACTGCCTATCATGGTAACAGCACCAATAATCCCCATTTGTTTGTGGTTGGGAACTGTGCTGGAGAGCCATTTCCTGATCACCATGTGCATATCATCCTAAAAAGAAAGACATAGACCATGTCACCACAGAGGTACTTGTCTGCATCCCTCAGTTCTATTGGCACCTTCACTTAATGTCATCTCCAAAGGCTGCAGGGGGATGGTTTACTGGGATTACAGCTTTGCAAAAGGAATGCACATTCTGCGATTTCCTTTATTATGAAAATACTGGTCACAACTCTAGGCTGCAAACAGCATTAAAAGTGACTCACTTTGACTTTGCTCTAATTACTGCAAAGAACATGTAGTTGGCCCAGGTTTCATCTATAATTAATAGAATAATATATTAAAAAAAACAGCAGATGGTCTTGGAGCCCTTCACACACAAACAGCAGCTGCAAGAGCTGCCCTCCAAAACACTGTCAACTTCAGGAGGCTGAGGGATGTAGTAGTTTTTGGTGAAGGTCCAAAGAGAGCTGTAGGTAATAGCATACCAGACACCTGGGATTAAGACATTTCTCAGGCTGCCTCCCTTGTCCCCTGGCTGTGGGCAAGCATGCCCTGCACAATTGTAAAGGTTTCTTTGCAGCAGCTCTGTAAGCCCATGGCAGGTCTCAATGCAGCATGCTCTATTTCAACAGCTGTGTCAAGCAGCTGATCAGCTGCACTTTCCCAAAATGGGCACGAACAGTTTTGAAGACTTCTGAAAGTCTGGACCACTAATGATGGACTAAGAGGCCTCCTGACACTGAGAGCATGAAGCGTACTCAATCATAGAGGTGTGATGCTTCAGGAAAGTTGCGAGACTAGTCTTCTGGATGAAAAGTCTAATATTTGCCAAAGAGATCGCAGGCAAAGCACAGAAGAGTGTGTAGCAAATCAACCACAGGAATCCAAGCTGCACCTGCACTGCTGGCAGAGGAATGCTAATCAAGAAAGCCTTCATCTTGAGAGATGAGGATGGAACAGCTGACCAGAGGCTAAAACAGGGCAGCCACCAAGAGGTCCAGAATAGTGTCTCTGACAAAGGGATATGTTCTGCCTGATCCCTTAAACTGATAAACTGTAGGTGAAAAAAGACAGAAACCTTAGCTAAGACGACAATCATGGGAGAGGGCTGCCAAGTGGGTCGCGACCAAAGCTAAGGTACAGCTCAGCTTCCTGATATCTGAAAGTAGGTATCCGGAAGTAATTGATTTCAAAGCAGGGATGGAACAATGAATGCACTAAGCAGAAAACCCACTTATTTTAGCCAGTTTGCAACAGTCCTATTGCTAGCTTAAGCAGCTATCACTGCAGAAGAGCAGCATCCCTGTTATGAGGAGCAGCATTCTCAGACTGTGACAGAGCATGTGTGAGAACACAGAAGCAGCTTCATAAAAGCAGCAAAGATCTCGCAGGCCACTGAAAAACATTATGGAACCAAAACAGCCCTGGTTGCATTGATCTTATTAACTCTCCCTACTGGTCCTGCAAAGGAGGAGGTTGGCCCATACAGAGATCCTCAGGGATTGAGAGCTGCATGAAAGCACAAGCTCTGACCAGAGAGGGCTTTTGAGTCAGAGGAAATGAAGGCTTGAGTTATGCTACGCAAACTACCAGAGCCAACAAGATCAAACTGGTAGCAGAGAAAAGGACAGTACATGGTTATGCCATCTTTTCTTGACCTTCACTAGGCAAGATGCCTCTGGAATGACCTGTGCAGTGCAAGGACAAATGCCTAATCTGCCTGTAGAGATTCTCGTGTCCAAGAGGCATTGGTTTTAGAAGTACAGTCAAGAGAAGGCAAAGAGGAATTTGGTTCCCAGGATACTGATTTCTTTGGTGATCTACCCTTGGAGTCTTTGGTATCACTGAGGACAGAGTCAAACTGCCAACCTTGGACCCCCACAGTCACAAACTCTCAGCTCAGAATAAACTCTAGAGCTTACACTCCTCTCCTCCTTTTTGCAATTTATGAGGGTGACAGGCAGAACACTTCTTCCTGACGGCTAGTCCTTCTGGGCTGCAAAGTCACCTTGCATGTTGCCAAGGCAATTTTCACAAGTTGCACATAAGAAAGAAAGACTTGGGTGTGGGGGGGAGGAAATTACCGAGGAAAGTAGTTCAGAAAGGAGCTAAACCTACCATACAACTGGAAATTTTGGCAGTGAAGAGCTCCATCTTAACAGGATGAGTGGGAAGAAATGACTACAGACATGCTGTTTTACATGCCACAGACCAATCAGGAAGAGAGGAAGAGCAGTTTTCCTTCATAGTCTCAAGCTAGCATGTGCAAACACACCCACAACTAGAAACTATGCAGAGACTCAAAGAAAGACAAATAGTCCTAATTTCTAGGAGCTGAGCTTTACGAATGGGAAGACTTTAAACTGAGACATCTCCATTGTGGAGTAAATGTCTTTGAGGTATTTCTTCATCTGATCACTGCCATGCTCAAGGAGCCAGAAATCCAGACAAAGGTATCTGATACCACCACTATTATGCTGCAACTGAGTCATATAAGGTATCCTATGTAAAATGAATATGAATTTAGACAGACCAGGTTAGATAGCTTCTCATGTTTAAAACAGAGGCACAAAAGGTGTGAAGTCTACCACTTCACAGCAGAGTCCTCTGTTCTGTGTTCTAAGCTCAGTTCTTCTAACACGAGTGTCTTTGTTGTCTCTGGTGTACAAACATTAAGCAGCTGAGTCGAGATGAACATCTCGGGGAAGAAGCTGAACTATGCTTTCTGAATGCTTCCAAGTGATGGAGAAACAAAGCTTCACAGAGAGGCTGCTGAATTTACACTTTTGCAAGTCTTCAAGGCTCAGCTAGACAAAGCCACAGGCAACCTGATATCATGTTGGTGACAGTCCCACTTTGACTGGGCGGTTAGATTAGAGACTGCCATCAGTCCCCTTTCACCAACATTTCTATCAACTCTACCTTTCTTAGATGTGCAAGAGAAGAGGACCTTTCCGGGAAAGATGTGAGGCATGCAGTCACTGTGATGAGTCCTTGCTTGCAGCCAGTTGGGGAGAAGAGAATTTTAAGCTGAAGGACATCCTGACATCAATCACTATTCATAGATGAGGCCACTATTTGCACAACAAAAACCTCTGGAAGTTAACCTAGCAAAAAGGACCAACGTCCAGCCTGAACTCCTTTCTGTTGTGTCTCTGCTTACCTGAATATAGCTTCCTTCTTGCCTCTGGCTGAATGCTAGTGTGCTGAGAATGTAGAAAAGCTTCCGGATCTGGCATGGATTCAGTTTCTGTGTAGAGTCTAAAATGGTCTGTAAGAGAGAAGCCACAAACTAGCTCAGATATATCAAGAACGCCTTTCCATGTTCCCAATAATACACCAATTGTCAACCGCAGGGAAGCCAATTAACTTTACCTTTTTTGTACAGGCAGGAAAAAGCTACATTCAAATTAAATAAACATAAATGCAGAACTATCACTCTGGCCTCTATTATTGCAGTTCATTTTATCAGAGGCTGAATGGGAAGAACAATCTGGCTATCATAAGCATTTTGGGAGTGCTCCAATCCCATTAGTTTCAGCTATTTATCTTCTATCACAGGTTTGGTCACAGCATTCAAAAGTATTTAACAAAATGAACATTATGGGTTTTTTGCTAATATTTCCATTACAAGGCCTGTAACAGTCAAGTTGTTAACAATTTAGGGGTGGAATTTTCTGTGCTGGCTGGCATTCTCAGGACATTTCTTCTTCCAGTGCTTCAGTGAAAAACAGTCCAACTGTTTCCCAGAGCCACGCTAGCTTTCCTACCACTGACATGGCATTTTGCTGCAATTATTTTTCTCCTACTACTGGCCAACCTCGAGCAGGATTTGAAACAAGGTGTCGAGTTTGACAGGATTAGATAAGCACTTTTGCATCACTCAAGAAAATTCACCCAGTTTTAAGATTAAAAAATAGCTGTTTGGGAAGCTGATTTGTGCTAAGATCTGCATGTTCTCTCTGTGCTGGAGAGCCTCCAGCTCAGTGTCAAATATGCCAGGCATCTGCAGCTCTACAGATCTTTTTACAGGTAACTGCCTAGTGTCTCAACCACCTCCGAGATGCATGCCAAACATGGTACACTGCCAGACCTTGAGGTCTGGCCAGAGCATTGATTAATGTGTTTCACATACAAGCTTTGCTAGTGTATCAAAGATCGGCCCATAGAAACCATAATCTGTAAATGATCTGCCAGCACGAGAACGATGCAAACAAGGTCAGGAGGGAGGTCAACAGGTTTCAGCAGACTGCTGTGGGCAAGTACTCCCCATCACACTTTTGACAACGCATTCAATTATGAGTAGGAGTTTTAGGTTGTCTCTTTCAAGGAATACTTTCAACCCTGAGTCCTTATCACATCCTCCCTCTGCCAGGAGGCAAGCAAGTCCCATTTCTTCCTGTTATACCCATCCAATGTGTGACAGATTGCACTGCAAATTCTTATGGCAGATCTTAATGCCTTTTTAGCATATTTTAAGCAAGTAATTTAAATTTAACAATCAACCATCTAAACAGCAAAAAGTATACAGCTTTCCCACAGTGTGTACTTAAACTACAGAATCCACCGACACCACGTGGGCGTGGAAAAAGTCAGAGGGGTGGGGGGAATACATATACCCATACTCTTCAAGGGCTCTTAAATACAGGATGTCCTTAAGCTACAAATCACCACAGATGGGGGACTGTTCAAGAAAAGTATTGCTACATGTTTGCCTTGCTGTTTTGCTCTTCCCTCAATCTCCACTTCTACTACTTTTGGAAACAGGCAACTGGGCAGGCCTGACCCTGCTTGTCACTCTTAGGAGTTAAGAACCCATTTTTTTCTCCCCATTGAGTACTTTCTTCTTTTAAATTTTAGGAAATAACTCTTTTCCCATCCCTGCCAGGAGTTTTGTTTTAGGATTCAAATACTGGCTAAAGTACTGTCAGTCTTTCAATGTGGTAGAACAGGCAGTCCACAAAGGGGGCAGGTTTTTGCCAATAATTTGAAATAGCTGATGTTAATAAAGACATCATTTTACTTCCATCATAGGTGTCATTCCACACCTGCAATTTAAGCATTCTCCAGTTACAGGGAAGGGTAACTTTTTCTTTGTCTATCTCAATTTCCCCTGTCAAAAAAATCATACAGTCCTATCTTACAGCTCACCCCTTCATAGATACCTTTCACTTCTGACCACTGCATTTCTCAAGACAGATAGCTTTACAGGTACAAGTTGTTCCATTACCTCTATTTCTGAAAAGTACTGACCTATTCTGGATCTGGGGCAAAGTGGTGTAAGGGTCCTGAAATGTAGTATGCCCCCAGAAATATTCATACCTTCACAAAGGTGGCATAGCGCATCAGAAGGGATGTGTGCAGCATCACCAAATCAGTGAGCACATCCAGAGAAATGTCCAATTCTGTCTCATTTCCACTGCACACGTGAGTCACCAAAGCAGTCACAACCTCCTGAGGAAAAAGCCCCCAGAGAAACCATAGTGAAATGTCAACAGAAAAATGTCTGCCCTGTTCTGCCCCTATAGAATATGTTGATCAAATACAGATAATCATCCTGAAACTCAACCATATTATTCTAAGTCCCTTCTCAGTTTGCTCTTAAATTCCTGATATCCACAATATTCTTTCTCCTTGAGCCTGAATTTTATTCAGTTCTAAAAGATTCCACGATTCCATAAAGCAGCTCTTCACCAAATTTTTCCTGCCTGCTTGCTAACACTGCTGCAGCTTCTGCAATTTGCTACCATCAGATATGATGATAAAAATCTACCCTGTTTTCTTAGGCTCACAGAACACTGCACCTTATCCAGAATACATTGCCTCTAACTTCAGCAGTTCCAGTGTCTTAATAATCTTTATCACCAGCAGTTCAAAACTGACATTTTTGTTTCAAAAATCTTTTTATGGCCTTACTTCAGTTGACTTCTGGACAGGGATCCCTCTCCATTCCCATCCACTGTCTGTGGCTCTGGGTCTTTTCTATGGCACTAATTGCTAATACAGCCATCCTCTTTTGAAATTCTTAACATCTCAAAATATTACTAGACTCATTAGCTTGTTGCAGATGACATTGTATGCCTTCACATTTCAGGTTTTTCCCAGTTGCTTTTTTGTTTGTCTATTCGTTAAGTTTGCTGTAATAAGTAACACAGATACAACACTGGAAACAGTCTTAATTATAAACATACTGTGCCCAAAAAAGTGCAAATACATTCAAAAGCTTGTGCAGAGCTGTCTTCAATCCCCAAATTCTCTGATGTCAGCGTGTCTGTAGGAACTCATACTCAGAGATGAAAGCCTAGTCTGTGATTATTTCAGAGTATGCAGAAGGAGTCCAAGTTGGTCAGAGCTCTGAGGGAAATCTGTGTAAACTTTTTCATCACAGTAAGTTATCCAAGGAAGGGGAAAAAAGTTTCAATACAAACAATAACAATGGCTTTTTAAAATAGAGGATGCTCAAAGTGACTGGGTAAGAGAGAACAGGAATATGGATTTATGAACAAATCTCCTCTGTGACCCTGGGGGCCAGTCCTGACTTCCTGGCTAGATCTCAGTCAACTTGTTTGCTTTCTGAATTGCAGCAAACCCAGCACTGTCCCCTCTGCTCCAGAAGTATTTTTCGTTCTGTCACTTCTGAGGCATGCCTGTTTGCTCCCTGCTCCTCCCAGCAGTCTCTGTGCTTGAGTCACTTGCTACCAGAGTCTTGCTGTGACTGCTCCACATCTTCTGCTAGGCCTACTGTACAGCATAGACCTCTCTCCAAAGGCTTCCAACTGCCTCAAATCCTCTCCCCCTAAAGGATCACAACATACATTCTAGAACAAAGTGCAAACACAAATAAAACAGATGCCATCCATCACACTATACCTGCTGGCAGTAAGAGTCAAAGGCTGTAAAAGCTTGTTTGTACATGCAGCTGCCAAAGGAGACTATGGCTGGGTGTGCAGAGCGCAGAAATGTCTGAGCAAGTGCTAGGATTGAAGGGAAGAAGTCTTTGATAACCTGAAATACAGACATCATGAAAGAGGAGATTATTGCTGCTCATTTTAAACACACTCAACTCCCTAAATAAAGAGCATGCTACAGCTCATCCTGAACGCTTTGCCTAGTTTAGCAGGTGCTTTCCCTGCCTTCTCTGACTGTCCTCTCTCACTCGCACAAACGGGCAACAAGAGCAGAGAAGGCACACCAGAATGGGTTTCTCCAACCTTCTCCACACAAAGGATTTACAGATTGGTTAAGAAGCCAACCTGCAAAGCTGCAGAGCTCACAGCAGCATATCCTCTATGGGTGACACCAGGGAAGTCACATTACAGCAATGTACCACTAAATAAAAGCCCCAGGACAGACACACTCTTGGCCTTACTTTAATGGAAGGACTCCGCTACATCAAGATACTCAGAAAAATCTAAAGTTAACTTTTAAAGTTAGCTTAATCACACAGAGCTCCTTTGAACAACAAGCTCTTATTCAGGTGTAAAGTGGCCTAATTTACTTTATCTTAACTTATTCTGGAAGGGAGTTAAACTAAAACTGAATTAAACCCACTTATATTCAGAATAAAATCTGCCTACTTAAGGCATTATTATAGTTCAATTAATTAGTTTTAAATTCAGACCTCAGTGTTTCTCATCTGCCCTCTACCTCCTACAAGAAACACTGTGTCATTTTTCGCTGATCTTTTCAGTTGTCTCATAGTAAATGGTAATTTACATTACATTACAAACATATGCCCAATATATATACACATATTTAGACCTAGAAACCATTACACTTGAAGAAGGGTGCATGTAAACATACAAACTTCTAACAATACTGTGGGAGACAACAGCATGTCTGGAACACACAGTAGAGATCTTGGGCTAGACC
The DNA here is from genome assembly GCA_035582835.1 of Phoebastria nigripes. Lineage (NCBI taxonomy): Eukaryota > Metazoa > Chordata > Aves > Procellariiformes > Diomedeidae > Phoebastria > Phoebastria nigripes. The sequence continues at coordinate 46,367 of JAYKAV010000068.1, read as the reverse complement.
ACATCTCTTAGGCTGAGAGGTTTTGCGTCAAAATAAAAAGCCCATCCAATTCTGAGGAAAGCTCATCTCTAAAAAAACCACGTGACAGTTACAACAGAGGACATGTGCCTTGGGAGATTGATCTGGGATCAAAAATTAAAAAACAGAAGGAAGTGTACATAACAGGAATAGTATAAATAATGCAGCACAGGGTTAAATCATCATCTGACAAGATCTTTGAGAGATAAAAGAGAAGAGGGAGTCCCAAAGCAGAATCAGCACTGACCATTGAATGATTTTGGAAGGCATTCTGCATCAGCTGTTCTGGCATGCAGCCCAGTCGAATTTTGCTCCTCAATACTTTCTCAGTTTGCTTCCTGTTCTTGGTGTTTGTAGAATGGACTAGCAGCAAAAGTATCAGATCCAGAACCTTTTTGAGGAAATAACCACCAATCATTATGCTGAAAAGATATTAAACAGTCCAGACAACTACACACTTTGAAATCAAAACTGAGAAGAAAATCAAGAGCTCAAAAAGCCCCAACAGCCACAACTGTAGAAAAACCTCATCAGTCCAATGGGACAGAATTAAAGTGGGATTACTCTATCCCTTGACATTTAGAAGGGATGAAATAAGAGTTACAAAGAAAATGGATAGCTGTTATACTGGGAACAAGTCAAATACCAAAAGAACCACCCATGCAACATCACTGGCAGTTTCTGCTCCAACTAGAAAAATCTCTTCATCTACAACCATGAAGAAAACCCTTGAAAACACCAGCAGAAGAGGACATTCCCAGAGACAAATGCAGAGTCAGAAGTATTACCTTATGGTCAGATACAGACGTGCTGTTCTCAATAGCCTAAGAGCAAAAAACCAAGAAAGCTGTTATGCTGGAGTACGATACTATATTCCAAACCCAAATCAAAAAAGGCAGACACCAAAAGAAATACTGCTCACAGATTTCTCTCCTCTACAACAGGACAGCTATCAAAGCCAGCAAACTGGATCTTGCCAACAGCAGATAATCCATAAGGCACTCAAAAAACCAGCATGAAAATTCAGCTTGAACGAGGACACTCTCCAATAACATCAGGCTTGAAAAAGGAACTAAGGTACTGAGCAATGAAAGGCTGAGAACAAGAAACAGTCTCATGGTTTACTCTGAAATGCAATTTTAAATTAAATTTAGCCCAATACCAGCCAATATTGATTTCTTGCTGAACATTTTCAAGCACCTTAAGGCTTCACACAGCTCAGTCTCAACATACGGGTATACATTTTTGCTCTCTTGCAGACAGCAAAAAACCTAAGATTATTTTTTCCAAAACTCTCTCGTAAACATGCAGAACCAGGTTTATCCTGCATTTCAAGATTTGGAGTCTGTACAGTGGAGCCCAGTGGCCATCTTGCAAGCACTGTGAAATCGGTAACTGAGGAAGAAAGCAGACTCCTGAAAAAGCACTGCTAATTTGGAACACAGAATGAAATCTGTATCAGCAAAATGAAGGGCTAACATTTGTCTTTTGATATCACATTTGATTACAAGAAAGGCTCAGGCTCAACCTAGGAGTCCAATTAAATAAGGACACAAGGACTGAAGCATGCATCTTACCTTAATCCAAGCTTCAGAGACATCTTTCTGAAATCTCACAGCTAACTTGATCACATCAAAAAGTAGCTTCACACAATTTTGGCTGGTGGTTACTTGGCTCATGGAAGAACTGTAAATGATCAGAAAGGAGGAGACTCAGTCATTGTAAATACTGTAGTAAAAGGAACAAGGCAGCCTAGCAGTCACAGCAGTTACTTAAAGCAGCCATTCTCTAGAGGGAATGCTCTGGCAAGGATAGGGAGTTTCAGAAGAGAGTTTCAGAAAAGGGTGGAAGCAGAGGTTGCAGAATCAACCAAAGACATACTGGAGGGAACTTAAAACAGATGAACTAGCAGCAACATTATTATAAATGGAGTTGCATACCCTCATGCAGAGATGGATGCAGATGACTCAAAAGGAACTACATGCATGGCAGGGGAAGCCGGGTCCACAAGGATTGACAAATGTGTTATATTAGCACCAAGCGGGAAGGAATAAAGATGTCAGCACCTTTACTTGGGATAAATTAGGCTCATGTATGTAACTATGTGTGCCAGAGAGACCAGATAAAGAATAGCCGAAGTTCTCTTGTCCTATCTTACCCTTGGAGAATCATGTAAATCAGCTCAAGTACCTGGCCTGGACTTGGCTTTTAAGCTTCTTCTGGGAACCTAGGATCTGCAGGGGCAGAACACACGATGACAGATCCAAGCTCTTGCGAAGGTCGGAAATCACCTGTAAAACACAAATCCCAGCACAAATCACTGTGACTTACGAGGAAAGAAAAGGCTGAGGAAAAGAAAAGAAAACACAATCTCACAGAACAACCTTAAAATTACAAATCAAAAACTCACATATTTGTAAAGACTTATAAGCATTCAACCATGCTCCAACTTTTTCTTTTATACTTAGAAGGTGAACCAGCCACACTTTGCTCTTCACTGTCATGCACATGCATGCAGAAAGCAGAAGAGGATTTCTTAACAGTTACTCCATGAAATTTCCACCTATATCTGCTGTATGTTGCTGTGAACTAGTTTTATCCTGTTTAGCAGCAGAACAAGATATATGACAGCCACAGGAATTCTGGGGCATGTGAATTTACCAATTTAACTGCTGCCAAATTGTAGTGGATCAGCACAGACTGGGTTGCATGTTATACACATGCTGTTTTCACAGTGGTCCCCCTGAAAGATTTGGGCAGATCACAATCCGCATCTGGCTTAAGCTGAGGCCTTCTCCAAGTATGAAAAAAAGCATGTTCAGTAGTTCAGCAAGGCTGGCTTGACAAAACACATTTGGTTCATTTTAAAAATATTCTGAGTATGTTTCCTTACATAAAGCAACTTGAAAAACTGAGGAAGCTTACATCTTAGAATGAAAACTGTCCTCCAACAAGAGAACCGCCCTTGTAGGGATGTTTCCAAAACATGATTTAGAACAGAACTTAGTGGAGAAAACAAGAAGAGAATTACCAAGTTGCAGTCCCAGGTCTGTTCGATACTTCTGGAATTTAAAACCCTTAGAAGATCTGTACAATGCAAAATTCTTAGATAAAATTCAAAGGCTTAAAGTTGCCACCTAACCACAGTTTTTCAGTCTAAAAGTTTAACTCAAGACAATTTGACTGCTTTCAGTTCTTTAAGACGTTTACACACACAAAAAAAAAATTCTAAGAACAAATGAGAAAAATCTGCAATAGCCAGCAGAAAGGAGGAGGTTTCAATTCTCGCGCCTGAAAGCATAACCAAATCCATGTCAAAGGACAGCTATAGTTTCTACACCTGCTTTGATCCTTGGCAATATTAAAAATTTTACTTGAAAACATTAAAGCGTACACCGCTGTGAAGCAACTGCTCTCTGTTAAAACACACACTGGATTAGACAACTTATTGGTCTTTAATATAGAGAAAATACTCTACCTCTACTGCGTCTGCTGCCTTGACATTATGGAGGATGAATTTTACTACTACAGGCAAATCTTCCAGTTTTACAGAAGGCACAATGGTCATGGCAGACTGCCGCACCTGAGGAGAAAGCAATACTTGATCAGCTGTAAGACTATGGTTTGCATAGTTATGTTAGTGGGAAGGAATTTTTGGAGGCTTACAGTCCAGCCTTCTGCTCAGGGCAGGAATATTGTCAGTACTGGATCAGACTGGCCTTGGCTTTGCTCACTGAGTCTTGAAGATATCCAAGGACGGAGGAAACCCCCCAAACCCTGCCACCTCTTTGATAATTTACGTCAGTGCTGCAGACCCTAACTTATTTTTCCAAATGTCCAACCTGAACCTCCTAGGCTGTAATTTGTGGCCATTGCCCATTATCATTTCACTTGGCACTGCCGAGAAGAGCTTGGTTCCATCATTTTTTAACTGGCTTTCAAAAGGAAAAAGCATGGAAGAGGTGTAGCCTGTTATGCAGCACTAGCCTTTGGGGACTATGTAAAATAGTATTTAATGCACTCAAATGAACCAATTCTATTGTATTCATAAGAAGCCTAACTGCAAGAAGTGCAACAATCCAGCATGTCCAGAAGACACAAGGCACATCATCTCTTCTCCTTTATCAGCATTCTGCAGAGAAAAACCATGATCATGCAGTTATTTAATCACCAGTCTGCCTCTACTTAGAATATAGCACTCTAGTCTGGTCAGTGTAACTCAAAAAAAGAAATAGTGACAATAAGCAGGTTTAAGATGGGCAGTAAAAATTTACTGCAGCAGGACAAAGTGCTATTGCATTTGCTAAAACAGCTGCGTTTGAAATTTCTGAATGCATACTGTAACAGCCAGAAAACTTCTCTCTGCTCCTCACTGAACCCCTCATCCACGTTTCAAAAAACAGTTTTAGCTTCTCTGACTCCTTTCCAATTTCAGTGAGCTTGGGACTTTTGAAGGCCTACAGGAGTCAGGTTTAGCAAAATACTTTGAATGACCAAACAGCTCTAGCTCTCGTGTTGCTAAGCAGGGGCTGGGTTCTGCTCAGCTGCTCAGTAAAAGCTCTTACCTCAGCCAGAAGGCCTGCATCAAGATCCAGACGAGAAAGGGCATCCAGGATTGGAACTGTTAGCCGTCTGCCCTGCTTTAGTAAGCAGCTGATACACAAGAAAAAGAAAACAAATTATCCTCTTAATAGAACCATGAATGGATCCTTAGTAAATTGTATGATTCCAGTAGTTTTTGTGGTCACTACAAAAAAATCTCTGAATTTGACAACAAAATATGCCACTGGCATTATGGAAAACTTGTTCGTTAAATTATCACTCCTCTCTGAACATGCTGAATTGTGATTCTATGGTTGCTGATCTACCTTTGTCAAATCTCGTAAAAACAGGGAGCATGGGCAAAGACCTGGTACAAGCCTCAAGCAAGAACTTGAAAAATTGGAAGGTCCTGCGTTCACCATAAATAGAAAAAATTAGTGAGATCGCTGGTATATGATTTAACCACACACATCACTTGGGCCTGATACCTTCTAGCCACACTTCTGTCCCATGGACGTGCCATCAGCAAAGTGTAACTGAGATTGCCACCAAAGCCAGGGATTGAATCTGGCTCATGTGTGACCTTCCCCCCTAGTCACAGTATTTGCTCTAAGAATTGCAAACATGTAATGAAAGGCACAATGGGCCCAATCAGATATTCGTTTAATTCAGCGTCCTTTTCCCAGCACTGGTCAATAGGGAACAAACAGACTAAGAATTGGACAAGTATTTACAAATGCTTCCTATATAAACTATATAAACAGTCTGGCTTCCAGCAAGCTGTGGTTTGGCACCTTCTTGACCAAGGGACTGCAGCCATGTTTAACAGCCTCGTGGACTTTCCTTTCCCAAAATTCATCTAATCATTCTTGGCTGCCATCTAAGTTTCTATAAACTTTCTCTAGCAAGGAGTTCTACTTGAATTGCGTTAGTTGAAAAACACGTCATTTTCAGCTTCCTGGTAATTCTATTTATGCTCCCTAATTCGTTACAACAAGCAATGAGTACTTTTCCACATCAGAAATGGGTAGAGGCTATTAAGAATATGGAAATAAATATGCCTTGCTGATACTGTTTAGATTCTCAGCTTTGAAAAAATGAAAGTAGAGAAAACAGAAGTCGGGG
>JAYKAV010000068.1:0-40601 GCA_035582835.1 Phoebastria nigripes | reverse complement strand
GGGGGGGAAGGAAAAACCCCCAAATCAACCAGAATCATCTGTACCTGAGCTCTCTGGCAACCTCACTTTGCTGGGAATCCTCCAGGATCTCAGGTAAACTGGTGATAATATCATGCTGGATTGGTACAGGAGAGACGCTAACCATCTGCATTAACTTCTTGACGAGATCCTGCAGACAAGAGGAACACTTGTAAAACACAAGTCTCACGGCAAGCAAGCAGTTCATTAGCATGGCTACAATAGTCTGCAGGTAAGGTCACTCAGGAAGTCCTTTGTCTGGATTTATGTCAACTGTCCCTTAACTCATTGTCCTGTCGAAGTCGTGAATCATAGCATAGACTTTTATGGAACAATGGTATTTTACAGGTAGGGTATAACTATATTGGTGAGCAAAGGAAACTGGGAAACCCAACAGCAAGCTTCTCAGTGTTTAGTATGACTTCTTGATTCAGTTAATTCTGGGCCTCTCTAGTAACAGCCCTCCACTACAAAGTAACCCACAGAGACTGACTGACTTAGGGAAAGAAGGAAAAGAACCACCAAAGCAGGAACAGAGAATTCATCTCCAGATGCTTGCAAGTATCCAATTTCTCCTGTTAAAATTAAACAAGAGGGGACTGTAACTTCCTGCCAGCAACGGCTTTAAAATGGGGTCACCCATGTGGATACATACATACAGATACAAATTTATGAAAAAGGAGACTTAGAGCAAGGGAAGAAGAAAAATAATAAAAAGGGATGTTCAAAAGTCACTGAAGGCGATCATAGTAAAACAGAAAGAATTAAATCTCTCCTTCAGCATGTGAGTATGAAAACATCATCAGTTCTCATTAGCATAATAATTGATCTCATCCCACCTGAGAGGCGTTCCAAAGTTGACTAAAAAAACCATACATGTGATTGCGCCATCAGTACCCACCTGGCTGTCAAGAAGCCTGTCAAGCCATTTAAATTGATTGACGATGAGCCGGGGAAAATTTGTTCCAAAGGTGCCCACGCTAGAACAGCAGAAAAAGTGAAACACAGGTTAGTCAGACCTACAGACAGACTCAAAAGCTTTGCTGCTGGTCAGCGAGACCATGAGATGCAATTCAAATTAACAAACTATCAAAATCATATTATGAAAATATTATTAACACCCCTACAGATTTTAGCACCGTCTAGGAAGAACCCTACTTCTTACTTGCTATACACACAAAGCAGGGATACTGCCAGACTGTTTCAATACACTACCAACAACAACATCCTAAGTTATGGCACAAAAATCAAAGCATACAATGTGACCTTACTTCAGATCACCTGTGCTACCGAAAGAGTGGCTGCACTGGCTTGGGCTAAGTCTCCTTTGACCCCAGTATCCCTGTCCTCAACTGTAGTATTAGGTGCTCTGGGATAAGTTCTGGGTAACAGCGCATTCACAGAGCAATCTTTTCACAGAGTTTCCACTCAGCCTCCAACAATAAGCAGTTTAGCAAATCTCCATGGCAGAAGCTGGCACCTAGTCCATCATGTCTGCTATCCAGCAGTACATTTATCCTTCATTAATTTCCCTAAGCTTTATAAAAAAGAAAAAAACCACAACTATGTGTAATTTCTGACCTCTACATTCTGCAATACTGAATTTGACGGGGTAATTATGCATAATCTGAAAAAGTACTTCTGCTTTTTTTGTTTGCTGCCTTGCATAGTTAGAAACAGTGGTTAAACCTTCCTCAATTACCTTTTCAAAATCTTTCTTGCTTTTACAGACATCTATCATCTCTCTGCCAGTCATCGCCTTTGAAGGCAGGCAGAATTCTATTTTATTTAGAATATTTTTCCCTACTTACATAGAAACTGTTCTACTATATTTTTGTGACAGCCTGAACAGAAGCGCATGCAACATTCAAAACGTGATTGTACCATGCATCTACAGTGACACGATGTTTTCCATTTTGTTCCCAATTCCTTCCCTAATACTCTGTTCGCTGCTTTGACTACTGCTAAGCATGGAACTGATAATAAAAATAAGAAACAAAAAGAAGCACCCATACAAGATACCCTTCCTCAATGAAAACACTGAGTTTGTCATTGTATTTATACAATCAGGATTATTTTTAGTCTGATTTTTTAACAAAACAAGGTTTATGCAGCTGTACTGTCTAAGATGCCCTCCCTCTTCTGTAACTTCTGGTCACGCTGGTCTGTGGGCACATATGTATTAATAAATTGGCTGTTGCCAAATCACGTGGATAAACTAAGTTCTCCCTACCCTTCCTACAATAAGTCAATAAATTGAATGTCCTCTGTCCAGGCATCGACTGGCATTAAACCTGTAGAGGTCTGACCAGTCTATGCTTTTACGTCAGATTTGGGAGAAACTGCCGGCCAGTACAGGTGTGGTTACAGACTAGCTGTAATGAATGTTGTTTCATAATTAAACAAAATAAAAAACAGTAGGAAGTCCGCTGAAAAAACTCTATTGTTCCTCACAGTTAGTTTTATATTAGATTATCCTGGAAATCGTTACCACAAATTGTTACCTCACTTTTCATTTCCTTTCTCATTTACAAACAGGCTGAACAACCCAGATCTCCATGGGACCATCCTCCTATCCTCCTTCTACTGCAAAATGGACCACTTCTTTCTTTTTTTTTTTCCCCCCATTTTTAACTGGTCATTAATACATAGAAAAAATTTCACTCTTCTTACAGTTTCATAGGAGACAAGTGTAACAACATCCATTTTTAAGACTTACTAAAGCGTTCACAGCACAATTAACAGCTTATGACTTTTACATCCAAGATCCTTTAGAATTCTTGGGTGAAAACAATTCAGTCCTTGTGACTGACTCTGTTAAACCCTCCTCTAACAACATTTCAGCCCGAGACAATTTCTCAGACTCAACCTCTGTACAGCATTTGTATCCTGCTTGATACTCAGCATTGAAACAAATACTGTACCAGGAACAGCCTCCGCTTCTTTCTATCCCTTGACCTGCTCCACTAACTCTGTAATGAGCATCCAGGGCACTGGAAAGGGCTTAAGTGTTCAAGTCTTGCCTATGTTGTGCCTCAAGATCTCTCACTCTGCTATGGTGTTCTACATTCAAAAACCAACAGATGCTTTTTCTATTTTCCTTGTTTGAACAMAACCTGTATTTTTAAAAGGAGGTCTGTTTGCATCTAGCAGCCTCCTAAAACTCTGCCAGCCACTTTCATCTTTTTTTAAATAATGAGACACTCCATAGTCCCTCCGCTGAAATACTTCTAAAGCTTGTGCCAGTAGCTACGAAAACCATAACGAATCATGAGGTATGTCTGTATTTCACCTTCTATAAATTTGTCTTCTGCTTTATGCACCCACAAGTTTAAAGTCATGGTACCTCACAGATAATTTTACACACGTATGAAGAAAAAATCATCAGTGCAAACATCCATTCAGGTAAATTTGAAAATCATCAGTGCAAACATCCATTCAGGTAAATTTGAACTAACAGTTAAAGTCAAACAGCTGGTGATTGTCCAAAAGAAGAAATTTCATTTCAAGGCAGAGAGAAGACAGTCTATACTCACATGTCAAAAAAGAATTCGGGGATCTTTTCCAACAACAGTGTTATGACAGCAGGCTAGAAGAAAGGTAAAAAGACAGTGTTAGGATGATGACTTACTGCTTGTGCTGTGGCATTGCCACCAAAACTGATCTTTCACAAAAGATGAAATATGCACAGAGAATAAAAGACTCAAAAGGACAAATAAAAATACTTCCTGTATAAGAAATCTCTTCCCTAATGCAAGAAAGGAGGCATACAACCTGCAAGCTGAAAACCACAAATGCCGAGAGTGGTATAAACTATCCACATAATCTAATAGAAGCAGAGCATACGGGCAGGAGGTACAATTCCTCTGGGCCAAACAAAACTCTCTTTCTCAGACCCAGCTGAGTTGCTTTTCACCATATAGGAATCTAAAGCATCAACTTTAGATAAGTTTGAAAACAGTGCCCACACGCTTTTGCCATTCCCTTTGCAGGTCTAATTCTTCCACACTTTAATCCTGGCCCAAATGCAATTCTAAAAATGTATTTAAGACACTAACTTTTAAAACATTTTAATTATAAGAGGATTTAAATCCACAGCTGCTCTAAGGTTTCCCATGCCTTGGTGAGATATCTGTCATCTTCAACTCCATATACATCTTGATGCAACTTGTATACAACTTAACAGAACTTGTTCTTGCCAGCAGGTTGCTCAGTGTCTTGCCTGTTTTTGAACACCTCCAAGATTCAAATTCCTCCACTAATGGAGTTTCCATCATCTCTCTAGCTTCCCTGTTCTAGCACTTAAGGAAAACATTCTCCACAGTGGAAGTGGTTATATCCTATCAAAATTTCCCATGGTTGACCTGAGCTGTCATCTCTCATCCTGCCCCTGTTCACCTTTGAGAAGAGTCTGGCTCTGTTTTCTCTATACCATGCAACTAGATATTTGAAGACCACAAGATCTCCCTTAATCTTCCCTTCTTAAGACTGAACAAACCCAGTTCCCTCTGTCTCTTCTTGTATGCCATGTGCTCCAGGCCCTGAGCATCTTTGTGTCCCTAAAGAAACAAGAAATTGGACACTATTCCAGATGCAGCCTCATCTGCCTCACAACCAGTTCCATTAATCCTCTACTTACGTAAGCAAAAGGATCCCTAAATAAATCAACACCATTGTAAAGAGCAAACTAAGGTGCCCATACCTGTAAGATCTTAATTCCAAGAAGCAGTTTAATGAGGCTTTCACAATATGAGTGCACCAGAGTCCTGCAAGATGAAAGATTCCATTACAGTTGTAATAAAAACATGTTAGGAGAACAGGCTGTAACTCTTTCCATTACTGTTTTTTTTTAAAAACCACTTACGACTTATGGTAACGTATGGTAACCACAGACACACACAAAAAATTTTTAAACTGCATTTTAGCTCTGAACAAGCTTACTCTCTACAAGACTAGTGTGAGCTGGAAATGCAAAAGTTCCTGTGGTTAAGCTGTATCTCCTGGAAAAATTGTCAAAAAACAGTTGACCTTCACCAGCCTTGTCAATTTTTTTTTCCCCAGTATTTGGTTCTTGCCATAAAATGCCATGGAGCCCAACACATGCCACAGGCAGCCAGTAAATTCTGTGACTTACCACTTTAAACTTACTGGTATTAAATAGCAACATATTACACTAGCCACTTTTGCACAAGAAACAAGTCTTGTTGTGTATCAGCTGGAGCTACGGCCTTTCCCTCCACTCTGCTCAATGTTACATGACATTTAAATAGGGACCAGCTCTGACTGAAGGGGAAGACAAAATACATTTTCTCTGACCTCGACCCCTCAGTCCGTATGGGAGTGCACGGCAAGAGACAGTTCTTGAACTGGTTTCTGTCCTTGATATGAGATTCCAAGCCGCTGATAAATTGCTTCACAACCTGTAAAGCAGAGAGAAGTTATCCACCTCTTGAAAAGACGCCCCGATCAACTGCTGTCTTTTAGGATGCTTTTTGTGAGCAGATGATGAGAACAGGGAAAAGCTAGCCAGGGAACTGCAGACAGACAGAAATTGTGATGGAAGGAAAGCTGGATAATAAATGAACTCTAGTCTAAACCATTTGCAAAAGGAAACACTAGTTGTCCTACAAAGTAACTCTAAAGCAACAGTCTCACATTTTACTTTGATTTAAAAGGGCTTTGCCTTTCTTTCTGTTCAGCTGAGACAGCAACATTTAATGTGACAAGAGCTGCACCCAAAAATATATGTGCAGGATTCAAATCGCTGGCCTCAGGACTTTCATGCTGGGCTTGTTGACTGGAGAGGAGCACCACATTGTGGCAGCTTTAATGCTGCCAGCTCCTAGCCAACACAAAACCAAACTCAGCTTCCACTAGAAAGTTAAGCAAATTATTTTTCTCCCTTAAGAGTCTTTGTCTATTGAATAATATTGCCAATTAATTACTTTAACAGGGCAAGGTGGTGGAAGTGCAGCACTTTTGTTTGGAATTATGCAAAAACAAACTTGGAGCATGCACACCAAGGCTGGTTTAACAGAGGCACATGCTGGTCATCTCTATGACTATTCAGACATAACAGCTGAGAAGAGACAGATACAGCAGAAGGACAATGGGACTAAAAGGCTGGGACAGCAACATTGAGAGAATTAGAGAGTCTGGACCACAGAAATCCAAGATAAGCTACCATGTTGCATACTTTTGTATGGGACTAGCACGGACAGACAGCTCCATTTGTATCTTTTGCTACACAGCAAACAGTTTTAAAGCTGGCTCCTGCCAAAGCATAGTCTGTTACTTACGCCTGGATAAGTAGGGTGCTTCTCCAGGGCCAGGCAGAGCTTCTTCTGGAAAGCCATTTGATCTACAGCTAAGGAGAAAGTTTAAAAAGAAAATAAAGAACGAGACACATTTTATCCATACAACGTCGTAACAACAGCTACACTAAGTACAAGCTCTCAAGCCCATCCACCAATACGTCTGCGTTTGCTCTACTGAGGAGTCCTGTTAGCAAAAGCCTGAGTGGTATCACCACTTGTGCTTTCTCCAGTCTGGGCTGAGAGTAGCTAATAGCATCAAAAAGGCTTAACACACGAATTCCTGAAAGCCTTGTCTGAGCTGAAAGGCAACGTGACATGTTCATTTTCCTGTTTCAGAGCTCCTGCCTCTGTAACTCAATACTGTAATCACAGATGCAGTCTAATCTTATTCCATATACCTCCAATAATCTTTCAGAAGTCTTTTGACTTAGCATGTATACACCCAAAAAGCTGGTATAATGAGTTTAGGTGATGCACTGAATTCAGCAGGAACTGTGCAGTTCAAGAGGTATATAACAAATAAGAGACCAGATGAAGGTTTGCTTGAACTTCGGAACAAGCTGGCTCAAGCATTTTTGCTCTGCAAATAAAATGCATCTTTACTTTGCACCAGTCATCTTTGCAGGTTTTCAGATGCAAGCAGAGAGAGCAAGTGTTAAACCCATACCTATTTCATTCTGCCCCTCCCCAGCTTTCAGTATAATTCCTGATGTTCTAAGGAGCTCTTCAAAGACTCCCTCATTCTCCACTCCACCATGGTCTGAGGCCTTTTCCTTATCAGTAATCCGCAACTTCTTTGTTTCTGAGAAAACAAGACACACTATATCAAATATACTCTGCAATAAAAATAGCAAGGATCCTTCATATAAACAACTAATTCAAAATTAACCTTCTAGTAAGAAATTAGAGGAACACAGGAATACACTTATGGGACCAGACCAACAAACTACTGCTATCTGACAGCAGTCATTAGCCGACTCAGATGCCAATGTGCAGATCCTATAAAGCAGTTACCCCTGCAGCATGACACCAGAAATGAACATTTCTTAATCACCCCTTTTAGTGATCCATAACCAAAGACAGTTAAGATACACCTTCAGTGGCTTACTCCGTGGGAGACATACCCGCTAACAGATTATGAGCAATGCTAGAGCACATACTTTCCTCTGGCCTGAAAAGCACAAATTTAATATAGGTTCTCCCACCAGACCTGTCTCTTAGGTATCCACCCATCTGCTAAAGCAAAAAATAACTATCTTCCTTCTAGCTACGTAGAGAGGTTATTTTGGTTTGATTTATAGATATCAGTTTTGATCAAGTGTGGTTAATCTGCAGACTCCGAAGGCAGCGAAGCTCAAGATGATAAACACTGATCAAAGGTATGAGAACAGAAGGACTGAGAAAAGATATAGCCCTGCTTTTAGTGTTGTTGTTTTATTGTGATTTTAAAAAGCGTTTAAAGATCAACAATGTCATTAACAATTAGCATTACCAAAACTGTCATTTTGGCCTTCTCCCTGCCTGGGAGCCGCTGCCTCTCCCAGCGGGTCTCCATTCCCTGTAAGATTATACCTGAGCACCTACTCGGCAAGTCTGTCTTGCAGCTCTCTCCAGAAGCATCAGTCTTTGACAATTTCCTTTTCGAAACCATGGTAACAAAACCTTTGTTGTTGCCTATAAAAATGCAGGAAAAAGACAAGTGAGCAAAGGAGACATGACTTTAATTCGGGTTTTTTTAAGCAAATCTAGAATGTATTAGTGAATAGTGAAGGGAAACGCTCCAGAAATTGAAATTGCTCAAAGAAAGGCAGGTTGCCTGGTTAACCAGTATCACACCACATTTTTCTGCTGTACAGGTTGAGATTTTAGAGCTTGGCATATTTAAACAGCGTAATACATCACTCTCTCTAAAATTCAGTTCCTCGTAAAACAAGGCTTAGCTTTTCTTTCAGATGCCAAGCAAATTAGATGGCAAGTTAAGCTGAGTAACTAAGAGGTCTCAGATGGTATCCACCGATCTAAACCTGTGATCCCCTCCCCACGCCCAGACAAAGCTACAAAGGATCAGCAATTTAGTATTCACGAGCCCAGCCACGTTAGCCGACCCCGTCCATGCTCCTAACCCAGCACGCCTGCAAGAAGAGTTCTGTCAGCACAACCCCCCCGACCTGTCCTTTTTTTGGTGGGTGCCAGCGATTAACGAGAAGAAATAAATCTTGGCTCACCTTTAAAACTTAAAAAATCATTCAAAAAAGATGCCTGATCATCTCATGCTAAATTTCAACTATTTGGCAGAGGCTATTAGAATGAGTTACATCAAATATCAGAGTGGAAGTGGAACAATTAAAAAAACAAAAGTGCCACGAGCCTTGAGCAGCTCTTCCGGAGCCGCGGTGCAGACCGAGAGGCCAACGACGAGCGCTCACTCCCGGGTAGTCCTCTCTTTATTGGATCTATTCCCAAACGCTTGGAAATGTCCGCGGCAGCCAGCTTACCTCACCTGAACGTTCGCAGGGCGCTTACGGGGTACATAAAGGTTCCATCACCCTTAGCTTCTTACATCGGCTCCTCAGTCAGGAGAGGCCTCCGCCTTCGGGGCCCTGCCGCCTCACCGCAGCCGCGGCGGGGCCGCGCTGGCCCAGGGGCAGGCTCGCTGCGGGGGCGGCCGCGTCCCCGGTCCCCACCGCCCGCCGGGACGCGACGGAGCCGCCGCTCGCGCTCGAGCTTCCCGCCACCGGCGCGCGGTGACGTCCTTCCGGCGGCGGCGGAAGGGCTGGGCCCGGAAGCGGAAGCGGAGCCGGGGCGGCCCGGTGGCGGCCGGAGCCGGGTCCGGTAGCGGCATCGCTACCGCCACGATGAGCGAGCCCGAGCTGCTGCTGGACTCCAACATCCGGCTGTGGGTGGTGCTGCCCATCGTCTTCATCACCTTCTTCGTGGGCATGATCCGGCACTACGTCTCCATCCTCCTCCAGAGCGACAAGAGGCTCACGCAGGAGCAGGTGTCCGACAGGTCAGGGCCGCCGCCGGGCCCCCCTCAGCCCGGGCCCCCTTGGCCGCGGAGCCGCCGCCCCGCATCTGCCTTTCCCCGGGATCCCCCGGCCCGGCTCGGCTCGCTCCCGCCCGCCGGCCGGGGAGGGCAGCGGCGGGCCCGCTCCCGGCTGCGGCCGTGCCGCTGACGCGACCTGTCTCTTTTCCAGCCAAGTCCTGATTCGGAGCAGAGTCCTTCGGGAAAACGGAAAATACATTCCAAAACAGGTGCGGAGCGGCGCGAACGGCTTTACGCCTTACAGAGAGGGTACCTCAGAAACAAGCCCAAAGCGAGAAGCTGTGTTGGCGGAGTGCCGCGGGTCGAGGGGCTCGCAGGTGCCCGGCAGCTCCTGCAGACGCGCCCGGGGGGGTCAGGCAGCCCGGCGGGGCCTCCCCTAGCCCGGAGCAGCCTCTGGAGCGCGGTCGGTAGCGGACGCTCGGGAAGCCTGGACACAGGAGCGCCGGACGTGTCTTTTCCCTGACATTAATGTCAGCTTCCACTACGTGGTGTTTTAACTGCATGCTAAAATGAAGTCTGCGTCCAAACCGTCGTGTTTAATATCTGCCAACAGATACAGAGGGATTTAATAAAAGCTTGGGATAACGAGGTAGTCATACAATGTCAGCTGTAATGTTTGCCGAACTAAAAATCGGTCGCTCATGTTGGCTCAGCTGCTGCCAAATATGTATATTGTAAAATCGGGAAGTCAGCTGGGGGGAGTGAAAACGTTTGATGTACCGGTATCGGTACTGAACCAGCAAGAACTTTGCACAAAGCGCTAAAAGCTCTTTAATTAATGTGGATTCTTCCTCAGATAATTCTTGGAATTAGTTTAAGAATTTTAGAAAGCCAGAGAGCTGGGTACTCTGGATCCAGGGAAACAGAAAAGTGAGGAGCTTTAGAGCATATGGGCAGTGAAGTACCTCTCCAAGAAAGAAGGATGTGTTATGAAAGAGCTCATAAGATGTCTGCATGTCTGAGCAAGAAATAATGCTTCTGTCCTTTCATTTCTTATGGTGTTGGCAGTGGCTTTTTTTGTTTTCAGTCTTTCCTGACCCGGAAATATTTTTTTAATAACCC
The DNA here is from genome assembly GCA_035582835.1 of Phoebastria nigripes. Taxonomy (NCBI): domain Eukaryota; kingdom Metazoa; phylum Chordata; class Aves; order Procellariiformes; family Diomedeidae; genus Phoebastria; species Phoebastria nigripes. The sequence continues at coordinate 30,158 of JAYKAV010000068.1, read as the reverse complement.
AGAGGATGGATTTTTTAAGAAAACGAAAAGAAAGGTAGTGCCTCCTTCACCAATGACAGGTACGTTAAGGTACCATAAATATAGCTGGGCAGAAAAACTGTAATTTCCTGCCAAGGTAGGAAGATGAATCAACTTTGCAAAGAGCTCAGTGAATGTGAGGGAGGTGGTGGGACTGTGCAGCTGGGTATTGGGGAGGAGGGGGGAGCGAGGTCCCTCTCTTTGGTAGCAACATGTTAGGTCACTTCGTTTTGCTTAACTTCAACCTCCAGCTGCCTGCAGCATCTCGCGAGACCACGACCACCTCAGCGTTGCCAGAAATGAGAAGTCCTGCTCTCACTCGTGTCCTTTTGTCAGTTTTTTGCACCAGCTCCTGCAGGACCTTCTCTAAACTGATTTAACCTATTAACGGCCAAAGACTTCAGCAGCAAATTAGCTGTATAGTTTGTTGTCCCTTTTCTAGCTAAATCAGCTCGCCGAGKGGTCAAGCAAGTTCAGCAATCTGGAGCAAGGAATGGGGTCAAACACAGACAAAGCAGCTGGGGTCAGACACAGCAGAGAACACAACACCCTTTCGGCAGTAGCAGCAGCAGCCACCGCCACACTGGCTGCTCATCTCACTTTGCAAAGTATTTTACAACAGTGGAAAATAATAGATATGGGATACATAGTGGGACAGGACTGTTATCTCTCATGTGGTTTCTTAATTAAAATAGCTAATATTGGTGAAGTAATGTCTTGTTTCCCTTTATTGTGATACACTGCTACTTTACATCAAATCTATGATTTGCAGATCCTACCATGTTGACAGATATGATGAAAGGGAATGTAACCAATGTTCTGCCTATGATCCTTATCGGTGGTTGGATCAACATGACATTTTCGGGATTTGTCACAAGTAAGTATCTGGAATAACCCAGCCCATGGGTCTGGCCGTGTTTCTGATGATGACCTCGAGGGTCTGGGCTGCATCAGAGATTTGCTCCTCTACCCGAAAGCAGTCGATTGGAAGCAGCATGAATTTGGCTTGTGGCACTGCTGCTATTCACTCCATGAACTGCATTGATTTGCTTGCCCCATAGCAAAGGAGGGAAAATTGTTTTCAGAGTACCGGCCATGGTCACAAAGAAAATGGCTCATGTATTCAGGAACAACTGTAGTGGCAAAACCAATATTTAATTTATTAAAACTGCCTAAACTTCAAGTTGATACAGTGGATTTTCCTCTGAACCTGTCCAGGGAGTTGGTTACTGTGTAACACTGTCCAGGGTGTACGCATCAAAAATACTTCCTTAAATTCACAGTTCTGTTTTTTTTCTTACTGTTTATGTGATAACTGTTTCCTTAACAAAAGACATTCCCCTTCACAGTCACTGAAACAATACCCGTGATGGTTTGGCCATCTGATTAAGTTTCAAAAAGTCTTTTCATATTAAAATAAATACAGAACCACATTGCATTCAGACTACATTAGATTTAATAAAAGACCTATCTACTCGTTTTGCCTTTTGCTTTGCAATTATGTAGTGTCACTTTGTGAAACTGGGCTTTTTTTTTTTTTTTTTTTTTTTCTATCCTGCAGCAAAGGTCCCATTTCCTCTGACGCTGCGTTTTAAACCAATGTTGCAGCAGGGAATTGAACTGCTCACTTTAGATGCGTCCTGGTAAGCCTGTGTCCTCAGCAAGCAAGGATGAATATTCACTTGGAGAATTTTGAATGTGTTAATAACCCTTGAATGGTCTGTGCGTGCTTCTGAAATGAGATCACAAGCCAGCTTTGAACTGAAATCAACCATGCTTGTTCTGATTTATCAGGGTGAGCTCTGCTTCCTGGTACTTCTTGAATGTGTTTGGACTCAGAAGCATTTATACTCTCATCCTGGGCCAAGATAATGGTAAGACACTGTCATTTCTGTGAAAGAGCTGGCTTCTCCTTCCATGGGATGACTTTTGAGGGAGGCTGGGGAAGGATTTCTAAATTTCCAGCCAAAAAGCTCTTGAAAGCCTCCCTCACTTCTGTGAGGTTGCTCTCCGCTGGCCCGGTTTGACATCACCTGCAGCAAGTACCCAAATGTTCTGTACCAGCCATTGGCTAACTGCTCGTAAACTTCCATGGTAATTAACCCATGCTTTCCTTCCCATCAAATTGGTGTGCAGAAATTTTGCTCCCAGGCTTGCTTTTATTTCTAGCAAGTATCAGTTTTAAAGAAAGCTGCAAAGATTTCTTAATGCTAGACGCGGGGCAGGACAGATACTGTTTCTGGGGGTATTGGGAATGTAGAAGACCGTATTTTCCTCCATTTGTCTGCATATTTTATGTAAATTTAGCTAAGATGTAGGGGGTGGGAACAAGATGTCTTGTGAGAACTCTTTCTGGCACATCAGTATTGCATTCTGGGTGTTTCTGCAACTTTCTAGTCTATAGCTAGAAACCAGCCTGGTGGCACTGTGCTCCAAGAAATGCTGTTTAAGTGACACAAATAAAAATCAACCTCTCATTTCTCTTTTGTAGCTGCAGATCAGTCTAGGGTAATGCAAGAACAAATGACAGGGGCAGCAATGGCCATGCCAGCAGATACTAACAAAGCATTTAAGGTACAGTATTCCCGCCTGCGTTCCTGTTTGCTGTGAACTTAGAGGATTGCAGGCTGTATGTAACTTGGCCTCTCCCTGCGTCAAGTAAGGGAATTGCTCTGGATTCCTGTTCCTAAAATTAGAGCTGACAACTGATGAAGGGTATGGACGTTGCCCTGGGTCTGGCAGAGCCCTAATACCCTGAAGTAAACCTGATTAGTCAATCACTCCTGATACAAAAGCTGAATTCATGTGCCATCTTCTGCTTTTGCAGAGGAAGATTTTTTCTTTCCCTTGAGATCTAGTTCCAAAGCCAGAAGCTGGCTCCCAAAAAGTTGTGTTAATAGTGCAGCTGAGCCCAAGTCCAGCAGGCACATGATGGAACTTGGGTAAGAAAATCAAGTAAGCAAGTTAGCTCAGTGGAAAATCTGTCAGGATTTGACTGTGTCTTGAAGTTCTCCTAAGCAGTCTCCGTAGGCACTTGCTTATTAGACTGCGTCTACCTTTCACAACCCTAGTTTATGCATGAAGGGAAGGTCCTGGTTTCTGTTTTTATGTACTAGAGATTTACCCACACACAACTTGCTGCCTGGGAAGTCAGGATGGTCTGCTCCTGCAGTTTCTTGTATTCAGTAACCTTCCTGGTTAAAAAAACCCACATCCCCCAGCCAGAGGCTCAGCCAGGGAAGAGGGTGGCTGCAGTTTGCAGCTCTGCTGGAGCAGTGACTGTTCTGTCACAAACTGACAGCACTGAGGTGCAATTCCAACCAGTACCATGCGCTCTCCTGGCTCACATCCCTCCGTGTCCTTTCCGGTACTGGCTATCCAGAGCAATTTTGCCGTTCAGCCCTGTAGGGACCTAAACCTGCTACATGGACCCCAGCAGGAACAAGGAGAGAAAGCCCATATTGCAGAAGAAGTGTTCTGGCCAAGAAGTACAAATCTCTTGATGGTCATTGTATGATATGATTTAGCAGGCTGTATGCAGCTTATTCCATGCTACTTACTGGAGCAACACTTAATGGAATAAGAGGAGAGATTTGTGTTCATAGGTGGGGGAAAATGAGTAGTGGGGGAGTTCATTCTCATATTTAGGATGAAATTCTGTTCTTAGGTCTTGGGCTGCGGTGAACACCTGGCTTAATGAATTGATACACTCTGCAGCTCCAGGGGGCTTGTTGGTTGGAGAACAGTCTAATGAGGCACATCAAGTCTGTGATCAGTTGCAAAATTTTTGGCTGGTAACTGGTTTTATCAAATGTCTCTGAACTAAAGAATTAACTCAGCTCAAAGCACTTGACCCCCCAGAACAGAATTGGCTGTGTTTCTAGAGACAGCTGTTTTAGAAGAAATGGGACTATTCCAGAAGGTTAGAGGGTTTTCAAAAAGCAGATAATGTTATTTTTCTAATTTGTGTCTACTTGTATTGACCAACTATCTAATACCCAATTAAGCATAAAACACTGATTTCATAGAGTTGACAGGATTGCCAGATTTTTAATAGAACTTGGTTTTTGTTGCAGTTTTTAAGGTAAGCACTGCTTTGCATAGTTCTTGTCTAATTACTTTAATACTGTGTTGCTTTCCTTTCTCTACTTCTGTTTATTATTGATGCAGACGGAATGGGAAGCTTTGGAATTGACTGATCATCAATGGGCCTTAGAAGATGTAGAAGAAGAGCTCATGGCAAAAGACCTCCATTTTGAAGGCATGTTTAAGGAAGAACTTCAGACCTCCATCTTCTGAATTTGAGAATATGCTTTTGTCTCTTCTTATAAAAGTAATTTGAAAAGAAATCTGTTACTTAAAACTATATAATGTATTTTAGCAAGGCTGAGAATAAAAGAAAAACACCGTGTTCAGAACTGCAGTTACCTAACTTTGATTTGAGCCCCAGGACTGAGTATGTTGTATTTGAGCCAAAGGCTCTCGGTGTGGGTTTCTAGCTGGAGTTCTGTTTCTCTTCCTGGGAAATGTATGCTGGAGAAAAGACCTAAAATTTCTAGTTCTAGTACGCAAAGAGCAAGTTTGCTTGAGTTAAGGAACTTAAGACTTCATGAGACGGAAAAAGTACAAGTAGTGCCTATGTTTCTGGTTTTATCCTTTTAAACAAATGCATAGCTAGTTATCCTTTGCTTTTGAACAATTAAGACAACATCACATTAGCAATTCAAAACTGACTTAGTGACAAAGTATTTAGCGCATCTTCAGAAGCAGCATGGGGATTCAGTTTCTGAAAGCGGTGGTTGTCCTTCCTCTTCATACTCTTTTTCCTGTTAATCATCGGGGTTTGAAGCTTTCTCAGAAGAAAACAAAAGCAAGAGGGAGATCATAGAACCATAGAATAGTTTGGGTTGGAAGGGACCTTTGAAGCTCATCTAGTCCAACGCCCCTGCTGTGGGCAGGGACATCTTCAAGTACATCAGGTTGCTCAGAGCAACTCACCACTTGCCCACAGCAAAGCATGGGGCAGCTCACCTTCCTCTCATATCCAAGCCTGCACCAAGGCTCCCCAGTGCTGCAAAATCCCATCTGCTTTCTTCTGCCCTGGTCAACCTGCCAGTGGACACACCGGTGGTCACAGGGGCAACTTCTGGCCCCCTCTTTGCTGCTTTCGTGCCTGGGCAGAGCAGCTCCTCAGAGGTCTTTGGGCAGCAGAGAGCCAGAGATGGCATTTCTATGCAGAGGTAGCAAACACACAGACTATTTCTCTGTTAATCCTAAGTCCCTTTATAAGCACCTCAGACTGCCTATAGAGCCCCTCCTGCCTGCCACACTCGCAGCAGGAGGTACACCTAGCACRGGTGCCCGGCTGTTCCCTGTAGTCCCTGTTCAGTTATTTACTGTGCCAGGTGGGGAAAATAAATACCTTGTTCTAAGGCTCCTGCCTGGCCATCTTGCACTGTAGAGAACAGGGAGCAACTGTTCCCGGCTTGTCCTTCTGCAGGAGCTCCTCAGATCTCTCCTCCCCAGGAAAAAAGAGTCCTAACCTGGGGAAATGCTTCTTAAACAGAAGCTCTTGATACTCTGTGGTTRTTATTTCTTCCCCCCTCTTTACTCTGAGCCCTTTTTTTCGGGGTGAAATTGCATACCCTTTTCAAAGCAGGAGCTGAGCCAGGACTGAGACACAGCCTGTTTTCTGTTCTTACCAAAATCATCTCCCCTCTGAACAGGAGCCTTAGCTCAGAGATGTTCTTTTCTGCCTCAGAGACCCCTTTCCTGAATGCTAGTAACTGCTTCACCAACAACACAACTTGCGTTTCAGGTTATTTTTCCCTCCCTTTTGCAATGGGGAATTTCATTTCGCTTCATGCCCTCGGTGTTCCTGTATAAGCCATTCCTGCGAGCCTGCACGCTGACACAGAATAACACCTCCGCATCCGAAAGCTGCCACTTTGCTTTCCCTTCTTCCCGTGATGGGTTTCATGCCACGCTTCGGAGGTCAGCATTTCATAGTGAAACTCACCATCTGCTCTTCTACATTAAGGCTCTTCTAACCCTCTCTGAGGCTCCAGCTAAGATCAAGCTCCTCCATTATTACACTGTACTTGCAACACGAAGACTTCAAACCTTCTTACTGGGGCTTCACAGCCTGCCTTGACCTGCAAGATTTTGACAATCCCCCAGAGTCCCTGCACGCACACCAATGCTAAATGCACACAAGCCTGTTGTATTTAACTTCCTCAGTCTTTTCCAGCCTGCTCTTGTATATACRTTCAGGTTGCCTTGAGGAGGAAATTGCAGCGACTGCAGGACAACTATTTCAGTGGTACAGCCACAAGCAGCCCTGATACCCCTGGAGAAAACAGACAGAAGGAAGGCCAGGCCCCCCCCGAGCTCTGCAGAGGAAGAGGAACGATGAAGCAGCCATAGCTGAGGCTGCCCAGTGCCACAGAAAGGCAAGGATGGGCTTTGCTACGGCACCAAATATCAGCAACCCGGTGCTGCAGGCGAGAAAAGGCAACCCTGGAGCGGGCACAAACTCTCAGATGTACAGAGCAGTGCAGGCAATGGCTGCTTTTCTCCCAAATCCCCACTGGCAGAGCAAGGGGGGGTTGGCTCCGCAGGACTCGCCCTCCCCCAGCCAAAAGAGCTCCTGGAGCACTAGGCATCCCCACAACCAGCGGTCTCAGGTCACATAATGAAAGCTGAAAATACAACAAAACCCGGTTTCAGTGCAAACCACTCTTTAATTTTCCTCTTTGTACAACAGAGCCAGCCACTTACAAAGTGCTAGTCTAAAAAACAGGTCTGGTATTACAGCACACACACACCAGCTGAAGCCCATCAGCTCAGACACAGAGAAAGTAAGAGCTGGGCCACTTTTTCTGCAGTACAACAGAGTCTGTTCAGCATCTGAGCATCGGAGATTTAGCCCCACTGATGCGTTTCTCAGTGTCAGCACAGGTAGGGAGGCGAGGAGGAGAACAAAGGCTATTTCAGATTGATTTTTCTTTTAAAAAGGTCTTTTACTCCCCTCCCTTTCCTCTCTTCCCCATTTTGGAACGCCCACATGATTTTCTTTCAGGGTAAAACGAACAAAAACATGCTGATCAGAGTAATTCAGTGCAGTGCTACAGCTTAAAAATTGCTTTTTGGATGCTCCCCTCAGTAACGAGGAAAAAAAACCACAGAAATACAATATTAAGAATTGTAAAAGTCCCAAACAACGCCAAAAACAGAAACAGCAGAAGCAATTAAGCAATTCTGATCTCAAAATTCAAACTTCAATGCTTTAAAAGCAAAATTCCGCAAAGAGGATCACAACACTAGTGTGCCAGCTAGAGGCAGCCCTCCCTCCTCCTCTCTAGCGCCTTCCAGTGCCCTGGCTAAGGGGCTGCAATGTGCTGCCCTCCCTTCCCATTGCTCGGAGCAGGAGAAGGCAGCGAGTAGCTGGCTGGGCTTTTGCTCAGTTGCAGCATAGCAGAGGTGCAGAGATGGGCACACAACAATTTCCTACAGGGCTTGTCGCCAAGAGCTGCGGAAAGGGAGCTGAGCTGGCATATTTGGAGTTAAATGGATGACCGCTGTTACACTGACCATCAGAGAAGGTTATGGTCAGCAATGAAGCCACAGGGACTGTGCACAGAGGACCGAGTGGCTGCAAGCATGCATTTCGGGGGGAAAAAAAGCAGGGCAGTAGCCTGTCTTAGCCTTTTGTTCTGCCAACGCACTTGGCTCTAAGAAGGAGAAACCCTCCYGTTTGGTTCACCACCTTGAGCTAGAGCTTTCCCTAAAAAACACAGACTAAGGCTCTACATTTTTCCCATTTTTCACATGGAAGAGAAGCTCTCCACTGAGGACTGACCTGGTCTAGTGCTCACAGGAGTCCTCATTCAGGAAGAAAGCTGGACTTGAGTCCTACAAGTAACACAGACAGTAAAGGAGGACAGAGGGAAGAGCATTTGCCAGTTGCGCCGAAAGGATGGAGCAGAACTATTGAACAGCTAAGGCAAAGAGGGACCTTGGATGGGACCGTCACACCTGCAGCCTTGCAGAAGATAATGGGGTGGGGGATCTAAAGGGCAGCACTCGAGAGGAGGAGAAAGGCTGAAAGAGCAGTCCAAAAAACCTAAAAGTCGCAAGAGAAAAGGCTGAAAACTCACACAATCATAGAATCATTCAGGTTGGAAAAGACCCTTGAGATCATCAAGTCCAACCGTTAACCTAGCACTGTCAAGTCCACCACTAAACCATGTCCCTAAGCACCACACCCACATGTCTTTTAAATACCTCCAGGGATGGTGAACTCAACCACTTCCCTGGGCAGCCTGTGCCAATGCTTGACAACCCTTTCGGTGAAGAAATTTCTCCTAACGTCCAATCTAAACCTCCCCTGGCGCAACTTGAGGCCATTTCCTCTTGTCCTATTGCTTGTTACTTGGGAGAAGAGACCAACACCCACCTCGCTGCAACCTCCTTTCAGGTAGTTGTAGAGAGCAATAAGGTCTCCCCTCAGCCTCCTCTTCTCCAGGCTAAACAACCCCAGTTCCCTCAGCCACTCCTCACAAGACTTGTTCTCCAGACCCTTCGCCAGCTTCGTTGSCCTTCTCTGGACACGCTCCAGCGCCTCGATGTCCTTCTTGTAGTGAGGGGCCCAAAACTGAACACAGTATTGGAGGTGCAGCCTCACCAGTGCCGAGTACAGGGGCACAACCACCTCCCTACTCCTGCTGGCCACACTATTTCTGATACAGGCCAGGATGCCATTGGCCTTCTTGGCCACCTGGGCACACTGCCGGCTCATATTCAGCCGGCTGTCGACCAGCACCCCCAGGTCCTTTTCTGACAGGCAGCTTTCCAGCCACTCTTCCCCCAGCCTGTAGCGTTGCATGGGGTTGTGGTGACCCAAGTGCAGGACCCGGCACTTGGCCTTGTTGAATCTCATACAGCTCGTCTCAGCCCATCAATCCAGCCTGTCCAGGTCCCTCTGCAGAGCCTTCCTTCCCTCAAGCAGATCAACACTCCCGCCCAACTTGGTGTCATCTGCAAACTTACTGAGGGACCACYCGATCCATTGCATTGGGCTATCCTTACAGGTGACAGCTCTGCGGACACAGTGCTGAGCTTTGCTGGAGAAAAAGCTCCAAGGAGCTACATAAATGAGCAAAAAAGGATAAAAACGCTGCCACTGCACAAAGCATAGGAGAAATGGTGGAGGCAGAGAAGTGTTTACAGAGCAGCCTGGAACTGAGGGGTGTAGGAGATGAATGGAGAGGACAAGAAAAATTGCCAACCTTATGGATGATATTTTTTCTGCAGAAGAATGGGAGCCAGAGCCAGAACAGCTGTATCCTGCCATCGCTGTGCTGATCAGCCTGCACATATGCCATACCATAGGCAGGTATGATTCGCTTCCGGTGAAGTTTCCTACATTATAGGATTCAGTGTTCACATGAAGAAGGCCGAGTCAAAACTGCCCAGAAGAGTCTCAAATGTATCAGTGAAAGGACACAAGAGGAACCTTTGCTGCTTAGCGAGGGGATCAAGGTACGATGGCAGAGACTGCAACAGACAGGCCAGATGTACAAAGATTTGAACTGAGCTTCCAGAAAGGGTGCAGCAAGCCTCCCTGACACAGGCAGGGCCCAACAGCAACACCAGAGAGTTGGCAGGAAGACCCCACACCGATTCACAGAATCATACCCACCGTACTCCTCCACGGGCCCCTGCAAGGCTCAGCTGTGACCTGGCCTCCAGCTCAGGCTGTACTCTCCTGACCCCAGCTACAACCCACAGCCCAGGACCCACAGCCCCAGCCCAGCTCAGCCCCGACCCCTGCCTCTAGCCACACAGCTCAGCCAGATTTTAAAAAGAACTTTATTGAAGCTCCAATATATATTATTTTGGCCTCTAAATACCCAAGTGTCAGCACCTATTCCTGGCTCTCCAGTGCTATTCTGCAACCCCCAGCACTGAATCTTTCAGTGCTAGATTTTCTGCTTGACTCCTACAGAAGGAAGAAAAATTTTCAGACGCCTCAGGCATGGCTTTAGAAAAGCGACCGCTAACATGGTGGCCGAGTGCTGGAGGTGATGTTTAGTTGGTATCCATGCTGTCACACTCTTCTTGGGGAGGAGATGGGGCAGTATGTTCCTCACTGTTTCGGCGCTGATAAAACAGCACATATGCTGCTTTTGTCTACCAAGACAGAAGAAAACCATCTGAAACAATCCACGCAGCTTGGCTGGAAATGTGATGCCCAAAGCAGGGAACCACACTTTCAGCACAAACTCAGATTAGCCTCAGGCCAAATACTCACCACTATTTGGTCTTCTGAAGCCACCGATACACTGCTGTCATCAAAGTAGTACCACTTGTCATTCACTTTGTTCTTTGCGTAGGCAGTGTCTGTCAGGAGAAGAAACTGCAGCTCAGTACTCCAAGGAAGACCAGTAGGTAACACCACGCCAGCTGCACTGCACCAGCGATGCTCAAGACTCAAACTGAGTGTGCACAGGAGGCCAGGAGCTAGCTTTGACATTAACTACCCCAAACCTAGTTCACCAACGTACACGTCTTCCAGAACATGCTAGCTAGTCCATCTAGTCTAGAACCATGTCCCACATACCAGACTGCCCCCGATAGCTGAGATATAGGGCAAAGAAACTTAGGAAAAAAATTATAGTGCTTTGTTCACCCCCTCCTTGAGCCAGAGCTTTCCCAAGCACACAGTTTAAGACTGCATTTTCACATTTTTCACATGAAAGAGAAGTTTTCTGTTGATGATGGATCTGATCTAGTGCTTGCAAGAGTCCTCACTCAAGAAGGAAGTTGGACTAAAGTCCTGCAAAGTGTCTTCCAACCAAGACTTCTGTGACTATGATCTCCAATCTCAAAACATATCCCCCTTCAGCTAATACTATCCTACAGTGACTATCCTACAGTGACACACCCTACGAGTTGAGCACGTACACTGCCAAATGGGAGTCCATCATCCTCTCATAGTAAAACACTTCTGAGTGGTTCTAGAAGTGTCACCTACAGCACAGATCTGCGTGGACACCTGATACAGGGATCTCCACCTACATATGCATTGCGTCTACACTGCAACAAAACCAGCGACAGAAAATACGGACTTGTCACATATCACACTTGTCATATATAACAAAGGGGTTTTTTCCTCCTGATGGCATGGCATTTTCCCTGCTATGTGAGCCCTTGTCAGTGCAAAGGTGGATACATTCTACTGCAAGCTAGTGCCAGCTGTGCAACCAAGAGGTCCCAAAAACTACACATTTGTTTGTGGCTTGTTTTAGAAAAAGTCTGGAACAAAGGAAAATTAAAGAAAAAAAAGTGCTTTAAATTGCTATTGCAGCAAACGGAATTCAGGATAGGAAATGCAGAAAGGCATCAGACGTAGCTTCATGACACGGTATGCCCTCTGCTCTGTCTTCCTGGCCTACGGGCAACTGCTGCTCGTCAGACCTTGTCTCACCACCGAGGGAATCTGGCAAGCTCCTGCTTGGCTGGCTCGACTGCTGGCAACCTCTGCTCTGCAGCTGTGATGCCGCACCCACACTGGACAAGCAGCTGCCTGCTGGCGTGCTGCAGGGCAAGAAGCTGAGTCTTGGCACTGAACTGACAGCTTACACTGAAGACTCTCCCCAGCACTCTCCAGTAAGAAGCTCCTTTCCACAATTTCACGTTCAGCATTGAAAAATCTTGACTCCACTCAAATTGGGGAACACCATCACACACTCCAATGACTACTAACCAAGATCCCACAGGCACCAGAGTCAGATCTCAGGCAGCTGCAAACTACACAAACTGGCTAGCTGCTCTGCAAATCCCAACAAGAAGGACATTACCTTCCAATATGATATTCACCTGCATACAGAACACAGCTAAGTTTTGGACTAGACACCCTTGGTGAGGGCTGCTGCACGTCTTCAACACACAGAGCCCTCCCATGACCCCTCTGCCTATGTTTGCTTGTGTACAAAGGACAGAGAAGCAGTTACTCACAGTGGCCTACTCCCATGGCTCCATAGTGATTGGAAACTGCAATGAGGTCATACACATATGAGCCTGCTCTTGGGTCGCAGACAAACTCAGACATGTTTAAACCCCTGGAAGGAAATCCAAAAGTATCAGTACACCAGTAATCAGCACTTTCTAAAAAGTGATGCATGACACCAGTGAAGCTCTGCAGGCAGGCAGCACTGGTGGAGAAGTGCTGCACTCTGCTGCTCAACAGCCAGATGTTATTAGTGTAAAGACCAGACATGTTACCCCTCCCACACAGGGCAGGTCCTGGTAAACACATCAAGCGCTGCCAAAAGATTTAAAGGGAGGTGCTGAATAAACGACAGGTCAGAGTGTCCCTGCGTAGGTATGAAGAGTGAGATAGGAGTAGTAAGGAATACACTTCATCCTGCAGCAGGATGCTGACAAGCAGAAACAGAGGGAGGAGGCAGGCTTTCATCTTGTACTTGTGCAATCCTCAGTACTACAAATGCAGCTCTGCCCAACAAATTTGCCAAATTCTCTGTAGAAGTTCTCTTGGTTCAGCAGAATCACATGGTTTTAACCTAATTTCAGAAGAAACAGTACATCCTAGTAACCAGTGTTCTTTGAGATGTGTAGAACTGATTAAGGTTAAGATTAACACAAAAAAAACAACCCCCAAAAAACCAAACAAACAAACCAAACAAAAAAAAAAAACCCACAACTCAACTCATGCCTGTTGTCTTGCAGTTCAAACCCGGAAGACAGAGCTGTTCCAGTTACAGCTTTAATAACAAGCCCACCCAACAGTAACATCAGAAGTAGATTTCTCTTGATCAGCTTCTTCAAGCTCTTCCTAGCTTGAGGGAAGAATCCTACCTGATAGGGAATTCCACAACAGTGTCCAGTTTATCCCTCCAGTATCTGCTGTATGAGAAGCGTTTTAAATGCACTACCAAAATCCTGGGCAAAGACCACAAGTCAAACTTCTTTGTGGCCTGTTGATGTTTCTTACAGTTAGGGCAGTACCTGAGGAAGGAGTAACAAACAAGGAAATGAATGACTACGTTAAAAGAAAAGCTTCTGGCCTTCCATTAAAAGATGTCTCAATAGCGCAGTACAGTCCCTGCCTTATAGAAGGCATTTTGGCTGTGGAATATGCAGGTGAACACACTTCCTCAGAGGTTTCCAAACTGCAACTTGCTTTCACTTTATAGGCAAAATGTCCTATAGCAAGTGCGTTAACTGAACATTGTACAAAGATTAATTTTTCTTTTGTAAATTAATTTAAAGGTCCCATTAATTCTTTATTATCTCCTGATGCAGCTCAAACAGGTAACAGCTGCAAACACATCTATAGCATGTAATTGGCAATTAATAATAAACAATCACCCACTACAGCGTAAGTTATTTTCTTACACAGCTAGCAAACAACCTTCAAAGATCTTCTACACACACAGTAATCACATTTTGGTCACTTAGGATCTGCTGTACCTAGCCCCTCTGGACTAGGGATTTTTGGTAGAGTTAGGAGTGGGTCAGGATTGGTTCAAGCTAGAAATAATACAGGATTAAACCGTAAGGTAGCCACATGCTTTCACTCTTTATTACCACAACTGCTTCCTCTGACACTGTCTGGAACACAGATGTATGCTGGGGAATTAAAAATAGCCTAATCTTTGGAAGCTACATGCCCACTGCCACTTTTTTTTTTTTTTTTTTTTTTTAATGAAGGCAGGAAACAAATACTTTTTATTAACCCACATCTGCAGCCTATTGAGTCAATGACTTAACACAGAACTGATAGACTTCTCACAGATGAAGACAAAAGGACAGACCTGGGAAATTATCAGAATCCCATGACAAATAATGTGAACTCAAATAGTTCTGGCATATTACGATAACCATGGCAGGCAGACAGAGGCTCTTACCATGGGTCATGTTCACCAAGCGTTTCCATAGTAGTGAAGAGCTCTATGCAGTCTCTGAGGGCTACCACAGCCTTCTTCTTCTGTGGTTGTAACATACTTCCATGCTTTTCAAATGCCTAGTGAAAGAGATGCATGCTTTATTCAATTCCACGTAGTCTTTAATCCTTGACATCACGAAAAGGAACATGCTCACCTTCACCATGCTGCCTATTTCTGCCCCCGCCTTCCCCACCCACACAATCATCTCAAGCTTCCAGCCACTCCTTTCTTGTGTTGCAAACAGTCCATAAGAGAAAATATACTATCTCCTTACTTCAAAGTTGGTGGAGTTTGKTTTTTTTGCAAAAGAGTAACAACAGGTTATTCCGTTACAAGACACGATCCAGCAGAACTCTCACAGAAAGAATACTGAGCTTTCTACTAGGCTCTATGAATTTGGTTTCAGGTTTCTTTTGAGTTTTGGGGGTTTGTTTTGTTTGGTTTGTTTGTTGAGTGGACTATGAACTAGACTACTTAGCTTTGAAATTAAAACATCTACTTTTCAGAACACACTGGAAACAGATCAGCAATTATAGTTCTATAGACCTTATCACTAAAAGATTTTCAGTAAACATATCTCATGCTGGTGAATCCAATTTTTATGAAGGGAGCTACACCTACATTTCACCATTTACTGTAATCTTTCAAGTACCATGCAAGTTTACATATGATTATTTATGAAAAGAGCATCTTACAACCTGTGCCTCCTGTTCATCAAAAAGTAGCCGCCGTGTATCAGAATCCCAGTCAATAGCAAGCGCAGAAAAAGCTACAAGAAAGAAGAAACGTTTATTGCAAAGGTGTAAGGAGAAGGAAGGAAAAAAGATAGCAAGACAATAATTACCATTCAGTTTTAAGATTTTTCCTTCTACAATGGAGTTTATCTCAGAGGTCCCAGAGGAATTCACGAGGCTAAAAGTGAAATGCTGCTTCTTGCAAGGCTGCAGGTCTCTTGCTGACTCGATCTGCATACAACCCTCAGAGTGGCAGGGATCAACTTCTGTCAGCTTTTCCTTGCCTTCCTGTCCGCCATCCTGATGCTCCATCTCTTCAATGTCACCTGGCAAAATTCAAAACAAGCGCAATATTAAAGAGCTTCAGTGAAAGTTTAGACTGACACCTCACATGGACAGCTGTTTGCATGAGCCTGTTATGACACACGCTGATTACTCAGAAAGTAATGAAAAGACACGCAGAAAAAGAAATCTGTGCTTGCTAACCACTACATCTGAAGTTGTATTTTTTCCTTTAGCAGATGCCAGGTAGTGTGCTGGATTTTATATCCTAGTATCAGACATGATGGAGAGTGCTCAGTTCACAGTAGGTTAACAGTCACACCTTCTGATAGCACACCCTAATAAACATCCCAAGAGAGAATCAGCAAGGTTGCAGTTGGGTGTCTTTACAGAAGGGAATATGTAAGTCTCCAGGAAAGTGGAGCAGATTTTTTTCCCCATTTAAAATTTCCCATTTAACTTGTTCCAGTTGTTACTCTCACAGCAGCACAAGTCAATCATTTCAAACAGGAAAGGGAAACATGCATTTGCCATCAGCGTTAGAAGTTTCCTTGTAAGCATCTAACCTAGGAATGAGACCTCGTGATTCTAGGTCCATGAACAGAAAGTACCATTTCCACTTTATTTCTCCAGAACTTGTCTTTGTGACCTAACAGGCCAGTTTTCATCACCAAAGGTCATATTAGGAAAGGAGTTGCCTCTGGAGGGAGGCACTTGAACACCTAATAGGGAAGCAAGGACTTCCCTAACATTGGTCAAGATGAATGCACACCACACCTTGTTCTCCTGCTGCTGCTTACACACATCTGATCTCCCTTGGAAGGAGAATGGTCTACAAAAATTCTCACCATATCATGCAGAAGTCCTATGCAATAGCATGGTTTAATCATTGTCAAAAAACAATCTGCTAGAGTTTAAGCCAAATACACGCAGCACAAACCAGAGAGTAATAAAAAGCTTTAAGTGCTGAAAAGCTTCCAGCCAATTTTGAATGAACTTTACCTTCAACCACACCATTGGAGCCATTGCAGGTTCCTTTGTCTGGGCAGGGTGTAGAGTATTCTTCCACCAAAGGGAGTTTCACATAGCGGCTAAAGAGAGGGAATATGTTTATTACACAATCATGCCGAAGCTGTACATCAGAACCACAGCACCCATCATCAGTTCTTGCTGTCCAATCCCCTCAGCAAACCAGAACCCATCCTGTACAGCACCATTTACAGGCAAAGAGCTCTCAGAATGAGTCAAACAACAACAATTCAGTAAGTCTCTGTTCTCACTGCTTGTTCCAAGTTTTACTGGCAGTAGATGCAAAAGGCAAAAATAAAGTTATGGTGGCCCCATCTGAGAGCCCTGAAAACATGGCCTGAGTTCTGCTCCTGACCTGTTTTGTAACACCCAGCAGATAGCTTCCCTTGTGACAACCACCAGCATTATGTTACAGCCTACTTTTACAGAGCCCAAAAAACCAGGACCTTGAAATGACCCTGGGGCCTCCAGACACTAATGCAATGCAAATGCTGGTTTATACACCACATGCAAATCAAGGAAAATTCTTCCTGTTAACAAGAATGCAGTAATTCTATTACCATGTAATTAAATAAGCGACCACTAGAATTTTGCATAGGATTCAAAAGTACAGACATGACTTACCTGATCTGCTCCAAAACCACACTGTACAAGTGATCCACAGTGAGCTTGTGTTTCGGCACAGATATTAATAGTGGCTGACCAAAGAGTACAGTCCCTGAAGTACTGCTGGATTGCCTCATTGTCTTTTCCCGAAAGTAAACAGAGAGAGTAACATACTCCGAGCCATCCTCACTTGGCTTGCAAACTTCATATCTGTTCGAAAGACAGGTATTTCCATAGATTATTTCCACTGCCAAGAAGCACAGCAGGTAGAACCAATATGAACTCAGTCCAAAAAGTCTCTCCACCAGGTCCTCCTGAGAAGGACAAAAAAGGTTGTACTCTGTCTTCATGGTACAGAGCAGTTTCCTGAACACTTCGCATGGCTCACAATGGCACAGGATACATACCTACCACCGACTCAACTGCCACCTTCCCTCTGTCTTTACTCCTAATTCACATCCCTATTGCCACTCACCTCTCAAGACATTACCCTGACAACTACATGTCGCTTCAACCAGATCACAGCGTCAGTGAAAAATACTAAATGCACTTTGAAATCCCTCAGACAGTGTTTGTTCCCTCTGGAGAAAGAAACCCTCTTGATACCTTGGGTCTTGCATTCTCCCAGCCTCTCGTACAGTTAACGGCCTGAGCTCACATCACTGAGCAGCCAACATTTCAGAAAACCAAGTGTTTGGAAACATCTGCTTCACAGAAAAATCCAAGGACAGTAAATACACAAGAAAAACATTCTGGAAGAAAACAAACAGCTCTGGAGAACAGTGAGGAAACTGAGACACAGCTTGTACTACTGGGCGAAACAGCAAATGAGATATTTGCAGATGTCAGAGTCAAAAGAAACCACGTGGTCCAACACTATCACATTGTTTGCTTCAGGACTATTCATTACAAAAGATTCATTTTCAGGAATGCCAAGTCACACTGCTCTTTAATTTGGTGAGTCACCTGTCCCACACTTATATTAAAACTGAAAGAGAAAGAAAGATTTCATGGAAGATGTCACTATGCATAATGACCAAGACCACAATCACATATCTGAATGTACCAACTCTTAACAGCTCTCTTACATTAGACAAGCCACTTCCCTTCTCTCGAGAGCCAAGAAACATTTTTTTTATTCCTGTGTTCAAAATGCCCTTGTAGAGCAGGGAGGAGAACAAATTTCAGGGTTGTAAGTTCTGTTCCATCCTACTTAAACAAAAAGGGATCCCAGCTTGGAGCCTGCACTGAGTCAGTAGAGTACGTGAAGAAAAATATCCTTCCAGAGAGTCCCAGCCCAGGCCACCAAGAGCATTAGAGAACAGAGTCAGCATAAGACAGTCCAATGCAAATGGCTGTTGAGGTTTTCTAGGCTGTTAATGCTGTTCAGCTGGACACCAGCACTGGATACAGTTCACACCTTCTAAAGTTTCCTGAGAAATAGCACCACAAAGAGGTGAATTATTTTACTTAGCACTGTTCAAATAACAAAAGACCATACTCAGTCGCAGAATATCATCTAGGATTAACTCCAGGTCCTATGAGACCCTTAAGCTGGACTGCTATAAAACAGATCAGTGCATGACATGCACACGTTCTTCAACATTCTTGTGACTGCCTCTCACACCACCTACACGGTGCTCTGCAAGCAGCAATTAGTGCAGCCCCATTTATACTCCACCCTCATGCATCTGAATGAAGCCCTGCCCATGCAACAGAACAGATGGGACAGAAAGAAAAAGCTAAGTATTATCCATACGCGGGTGTCATCCATCACAAACAGCCAGCATGCTGTATCCCTATAACACTCTGCAAAAGAGCATCTCGCACACTTCTCAGTGAAACATAACAAATTTGGTTACTCAAGTGCCCCTCTACCCGCTCCACCTCAGAACAGCTTTTACATACTAGTATTAGAGGTAGACATATGAGAATCAGGATCTGTCATTTTCTGAATCTCTTGAGCAACAGCTATCCCTTCTACAAAAAGAAAAAAAAAAAAAACAAACAAAAACCAAAACAAACAAAAAACCAACTAAGATAAGACGCTTTATGTATAGTTTAAGGAAGGCTATAGAGCTGATACTGGGAATTACTGGACAATACACTGTAATTCTGTATCTTACAACTTAATTGAAATAATAGAACATAAAGATGATGCTATACCAGACTACACAACATGGTTTCAGAATTCAGAGTCATTAGCTCAGCTGCTACCACGCCACTGGAAGTTGGCTGGTTGCCTTTATAATTCATGACAACTCCAAAAAGTGTCTGAAAACTGCTAAGCAATAGGGTAGGACTTGACGAGTCTTCACCAGCATTATGAAGGCTTTCAGGTCTGTTACAATTCAGAAAGGAGGCAGTGAGCAATGAAGTAGGTAACTTTTGTTCCCTTGCAAACTAAAGTTAAGCAAGCGCACAGGAGCATGAAAAGCTACAGAAAGACAAGGCAGAGCTACATGAAAGGGCACTGAAAGCAAAAAATACTCTGAGCTAAACACCAGGCTAATATATATGTTGTATGTTATTGAYACATTCCCTCCCAAGTGCTGGGATCTATGATATTAATTCCAGCTGGAAAACACTATGTGGATCACGAGTCAGTCTATAGCAACAACCAAGAAAAGAAGYGTATTTTGTAAGACAAAAGAGAAGGGTAGAAAAAAATGCCATTGCAGAAGCTGACAAACAGATCCRTCTGAACAGGATTACTACTGCACACCAACTGCACAGAGATGCTGCTATGAAATTACAATAGGTTCAAAAGTTGACAAAAAGAATGAACAGAGGACTGGAAAAAACCTGGGTGAAAATGCTGCACATATTCTGATCTCTTCTAGGAAGTGGAAATACTCCTAATCTGTTTACTTTCTTTCATAATACCAGAACACATACAAACAAGTAAACTAGGAGATAAGAAACTGCAAATGTAACTTTTTCAGACAACAGGTAGTTTGCCCTAGAAGTTGGTCACAGGATTTTGCCAGTCTTACAGAGGAGCAAGATTAAAAAGGATGAGGGAATCCAACCAGCAAGATTTTTACAAAGCTTAAAAAATACAAGCTCATTTTGGAAAGGACATAAACCCTCATTTCAAACAAGAAAACATCGATTTCAGCAAGTGAGAACAAACTTCCTAGATCAGTCTGCTACAAGATCTCACACATCTCAAACATTTCATATTAAACTACTGGACTAGCTGGTTTGCTGACCTAACTCAGTTCAGTAATTGTTGTAGCCTCAGTCACGTTAACAAACCTGACACTTCTGCAGCCAGTCATGGTTTTTCAAGACCATGAACTCATCTAAACATAATACACAGCATGTTGTAAGAGAAGGCAGAAAACATGGTAGGTATGGCAAACTAAATATAACTTATTCAAATACGCACACTTTTATAGGTTAAAGGTGACCTGCAAATCAATTTGTGAAACTTTTTATCAACGTAAACAATACATATTATATTATATGCCCCATTAGCCAGGCTAAGAGAACAGGGGTATCTAGTTTATCCATCCAAACATTTTTCTTCTTAGGCCTTAAGAACTAAGAAGAAATACTAAGAGTGATACTCTTGAAATGGGCTGTGTTTGGGAGTTTGTTTCAAGTGGTACTTACCTGACCCCTTGTAGGCCGGCTCCAAGCTCCAGCAGGATCCCTGGCTGATGTGATATCACCAGCATGGTGCATGCGTGGGTGTTACATTGGAGCGGGAGCCGGAGGTCCTAGTGGGGCTGGACTTCACAGAACCTAAGGAAAAGAAATAGTAAGCATTTCGGTTATGTGCTGAATGCTGTCCTCTGCTTAGCCTGGAGAATGAGAGCATTCAGCACAAACACTGAACTAATGTTGTCAAATTGATTTGCAGACCACCTTTACATAAGTGACTTTCTGATCATTTGCCACAGATCTCCCTGTCCTTTCACAGGAACAACATGCCTTGAGAGAAACATTTACAAAGCTGTGAGAAGCGGGCTAGTCCCACCATTCTTTGGCTGCACTGCCCCTACACATCATGCCAGTGATCTTGCTTCAAGTCTGATATCAAACTCCTCTATTTCTGCAAGCATCTCACCTCTTCTCTGATCTAAATAGTAACACATCTTGCATCAGGACCACGCTACGTTTCCAAGCCTGTCATGATGAGAAAGAGATGAGTGCAAAGCCTCGTGAAAGAACGGGCTTGGAGAATTCTAGCCCCAAATTCTCCTCCCCTTTCAGGTGACCTGGAGAAGAAAATGTATAGTTTTGCCCTTTTGTGTAAAAGGAGCCAGGTTCATTTTGGGATGCATCTGAGAGTTACTTAAAGTCGCTTAAATATCAAGAAGCCCAGTAACATTTGCATTTCTTCTTTTCGAAGTTTTACTGTCAGAGAGCACAACAGGTAAGGTAATGCACGACAAGAATCGACGAGCCACAAACTGAGCAGCTGAAAGGGAAAAATATATCTTAGCCATCCAGGGCAGTTTTGGGKTTTTTTTTCCCCAAATTACTGTCCATTCAGCTTAAATTCCAAATGGAATCCAATTCTCACCCCCCTCCCAAAGATTCAGCATCTCCCACCACTTCAGTGGGACATGAAAATTCACAATGCATGTCTCAAGATGTCCAAGGTGCCCTGCAAAAAYCACAGAAAGCTGAACATGTCTTCCCTCATATTCCTACAGTGAAAACAGGAAAAAAAAAAAMAAACCAAAAACACCAGCTTTTCTGACCACTGAAATCACCTAAAAAAGGTGCAAGCTCAGTATTCTACACATCCCACGTATTGCACATTTCACAAATATTCATCAGCAGTACAGTCTGGACTACAATATCTGTGCCTGCAGACTGTGTCCTCTGTCAAGCAAATACAAGAAAAACAATAGAGCACATTCCAGCTACGCTACTCCTTCTGCAACATGTTGTGTGAGTTCCTGCTCAGCGACATTTACAGCTGAAGCATTTCATGGAAATCGATATCCTGCTCAGTAACCAACCAATACAGAGGCCTAAATCGAAAGTTGAGACTTAACAGACATTGGTGTCAAAAGCAAGACAACAGTACAAAAGTACAATCTTTTTTTTTTTTTTTTTTTTTTTTTTTAAAATCACATCCCTGGTGGGGCACAGATCTTCTACAGTATTAGATTCTTCCTTGAATTTTGAATTGAGACGTGTGTTGCTAGCTGGCTAGCGCACAATACTCTAAAATCAGAAGTCTGTCGAACCAACGGGGATATTGTTGTCATATGCAGACCCAGGTCTGGCTACTGTTTTCAGCAAAGCAAACCTGAAGAAATACTGCAAGAGACTGACTATTTATATTTAAATTTTTCTTTCTTCCTTGCTTACAAATCAATTGCTATCTTGTCAGCCCAACTTAATACTTTAGAAAGTCTTCTTAGAAGTTTATTTTGTCACAATTTCCAGTATAAATGTAGCGCAAATAAAACTTTTGATGGGTTAGTATGATTTATTGAATCTTTTTTAGGTTGTTATTTATTTCAATTGTGAATTTTGGGTGAAAATACTGTCACTGTAAAACATTACACAGTTATACTTTCTAATAAAAGGCAGCTGTTCCCCTTCATTAATCAATACAAAGATAGTTTTCTTTCAGGAACAGGAAGAGATACATTATTCAGCGTAACTAGTGATACACCCCACAACTACATCACCAGTCAGCACAAGAGGATCTTTTCCAAGCTGAACATTTTGTGGACTATGCAGGCATACAGAGCCATCCTTCAGGTCATAAGAAGCAAGTCCTTTCCTGTCACTTCTCTAAAGAATTGCCCTTAACCTAAAACCAAAAGAACAGAATGCTTTTTAGTGGGCACTCAAGTCTTCTTCATTGACTTTGCGGAAATAAAATGTTTCTCAACTACACATTATTTCAATTACATATTTTTAGTTTCAAGTGGAAGCAAGTTTGTTCTTTAAAGGTGGAAGATTCTGAAAGATTGAAGATTTTTTTGAAATATTTTTTATTCCTCCATTTAATAAACAGCGAGATATTTGCCTGTAATCTAAGAAGGTAAGTAARTTCAGGATATCAGAAACTCCCGAAGTTACCAGCAGCAGCAATCTGAACATACGACCACCAGGTTGCCACATTCTCCAGCCATGCATCACACAGCGTCTTCAGGAAGGTAGCAAGTCCTCATCTGACATGTTACTGTTGGTAACTTCTGCCAGAAATGCAACAGCTTGAGGAGCACCTGAGAAGTTTCTGTTTGATCCGGCCCTGCCCCACTCTGGAGCCGCTTCCACACACCCACCAGGACACCTGTGTGCAGAACAACACAGCACTCCACGCCGGACAAGGGGACGGTTATTTTAACACTGCCCTGTATCCTGACCCAGGTTATCGTCTAGTGCCACAGTTACATCAACCCAGCTAAGGTGAAGGAACGAATGCTGAGTGTTACTCAACCAGCACTTAGGATAAGCATAAGCTATGTTCTCATGCCAAAAACGTAAAAAGCAGGAAGTTTTAGGAGCACTAAACCAGTTAGGCTAGAAGGAACAAGTTAACCAGAGAACACAGGAGGAGTGAACAGGGCTGCTCCTGCTCTGGTTTTGGAGAAGAGGCCCACAAAGAAAGCGTGCACTGCAGTGCCTGGGTCCA
The DNA here is from genome assembly GCA_035582835.1 of Phoebastria nigripes. Lineage (NCBI taxonomy): Eukaryota > Metazoa > Chordata > Aves > Procellariiformes > Diomedeidae > Phoebastria > Phoebastria nigripes. The sequence goes on along the minus strand of JAYKAV010000068.1, from coordinate 6,900 downwards.
GCCCCAAGGTGGGTAGCAGTGGTAGGTGCAARTCGGAGCAGCATTTGCTTCTCATCAAAAAGAGCAAGCAGGCAACCCCAGAGAAGTCCCAGCACTGAAGGAAAACACACAAGGGCCAGTGTGACAGCTGAAAGTGCCGGGTTGGGGTTCTGCGCAGGAGTCTTCTCTAGCAGGTATAAAATCATCCTTTCTGCAAGCAGCAGAAGGCAGAGATGCCCCTCCATGGCTACAAGTACATTCCTCAATGGAAAACAAGTTTTGAAGCCAGCAGGACAAAAATATTCACATTACTTTGGAAGTTATGCACTTTTTTAGCAATGATGTACCAAGTCCAAACCGACAGTATTACCCCTCCAAAAGCAACTCAGATAATTCTCACAGTCTTAAACGTTAAGATTTAGAAAGCCTGAAACTGTCTTGTATAAGTTGTTTTAACTTACTGAAGAGTTTTAATTCACAGAGATCTCAAGGATTCCTCAGACCATGGGCTAAATACAAAGAAAAATTAAAACATGTCCTGCAAGGAAAAACTAAAGAAAATCATAATTTCTTAGAAAGATACTAAAAACACATAACACATGGAGTAACAACAATATAAAAATAAAAAAAAAAAAAAAAAAAAAAAAAAAAAGAAAAAAAAAAAAAAAAAAAAAAAAAAAAAGGGGGGGGGGGGGGGGGGGAAAGCCCTCAGCATATCCTTCATGTCGTCAGTTTGCAAAAGCCCAGTGAACCAAAAACCTAACGCAGCTAGTCTTAAATCCAACCAAGTCCTTTCAGTGACAACTGGCAGGGGGGTTGGACTAGATGACCTTTAAAGGTCCGTTGAACCCTAACTATTCTATGATTCTATGACAATTTTCAAAGTTTCTGCCAGCGCGACTACACTCTCACAGCCTGCTCACCTCAGGCTGTACAAGCAAGTAAAAGCAAAAGGGTAAAAATTCCTAAAGAATCACTCAAATCTGCAGTTCAGAAATCCAGAGTTGAAGACCCACCCTGATCGCTCCCACTTTGTACCGATCTTAACACTAAACTGATGTACTGTCAATCCCTCCTTTCACACCTGCTTCAGCAGATACAAGACCTTAATACATGGAAACAGAGTGGAATTACCATTTCTTGAATGATTTAATTAAATCTTAGAACATCTAAGAGCAGACTTTTTATAACCAGACAAGGTAACCAGATTGTCCACGATAAAAGTAATTACACATTTGACTTTAAATAAAAAGTTTTGCTCTTTATGAACAAGTGTTTCTCTGTTGTGTTTTTGAGACAAGACTCCCTTTCAATAAAAGAATGCTGGTTTTTAGCTGTAGGTTAGAACATTACTTTACATACCTTTTTCCTGGCAGCATCACCCATTAAAGGGAGTTCCTATGAGCAGCTTTCTCCTAATTCTTGCCCTGATGCCTGGCTGCTTGCTCTTGCCCCACAGTGCTGAAAACATCTTAGAGGGTTTATGTGGAAAAACAGGATTAGCAAAACTTCCTCCTACTCCCTCTCCTCTTCCTTGGAGGGTTATTTTTAACCCAGGTCAGTTCACTCACTATGACTATGACTCACAGCATCACCTCATTTACAGTTGCACCTGCACATAAAGGGAAGTGGTGACTGCAAAGGAAAACAGATGTGGAGCTGCAGTTCAGCTAATGCTTCCCTCCCACCCCGGAGCAGAGCTAATTCAGACACAGTTGTTTTCTGTGGAGAGATATGCAACATGTTATGCCTGTAGGAAAGCGGGGTGTTTTTGTAATTACTATTGTAATATCACGCATCTTGTTTTTCCAATGTTTTACTAGCTTTGGAGACAGACTTAATTACAATCAAACACTTTACAACACCCTCACAAAATGGATTTCACAGAAGCCAAATGTCCTTCCTGGGCATCCTAACTGGCCACACCTTTAGCTGCAACTGAAGAAAACAACATGACAAGAACTTTCAGAAAAACTCAGACATTACATCTCAGCAATGAGGTCACGACAGACAGCATGACAGAGTACCACCAAGTAGTGTGTCACAGCATCCCACTCAGTGGAAGGTACACACTGCACCAGAGTATATTAGTGCAGGGCTTCACACTGGCGAAACAATTTTATGGAAGCAACATCCTTGCACTGGAACATTCTCACATGAAGAAGACTGGACTTGTGATGAAGGGCTGGATTTGACCTCACAAGCCCCAGGTTCAGTTGCGAGTCTCAAAGTCCATTTTGCACTTCATGTGCAATATTTTTCATTTGGCAGCTGCAATAGAGGAACACTACTTTTGCTCTCCTCACCAGATTTCACAGATGACTGGACACATCTCATCCACCACACATATGTAAAACATCAAGAACAACCAAATTCTCAGCTTTGCTGAAGTCCCTCACAACCACAGTTAAGACACAAACAGTGTAAGCGCCAGTCAAGAGTCTATCAAGAACCTCCAGTCATGGTTAGCTGGGTGCTATAACAACTATGTTGGGTGTTAGGAGAGGCAGAGTACAACAGCTTAGACTTCATGCTATCCTAATAACAGCACCAAGGCTTTTGGCTGATTTAGAGCATAAGAACAGGAAGCTTGAGCTTGCCTAAAAATGCCAGTGAAAGCGTAACTGTAATCCAGACATAGATTATCATCTCTGAGATAGGCTTGTAGAAAGTTCCAAAGTGCAGAACACAGACCAAACAAAAAGTTCATTATTACCCAGGGCCATGACTTCCTTTGTGTTAGGAAAACACCTATTAAACACTGCACATGCTGATCTGCCTCTAGGAGAAGTACTGCATTACTGCTAAGTCATGCAAAAGGTCTACAGGAAGGCTTAGGTTTTGGCGGGGGGGGGGGGGCAGAAATTCGGGTTTTATATCCTGAAATGAAAGCAAATGTTTTGTAGTATTCTTCGCATCATGGCATCTTCCCACTTTACTCACACAAAGATGTCGTCTTTTGGCACGATATGATTTAAACCTTCATCCATTTGGAAGATTTTGTGGAATCGATGATTATACACATCTGTCACCACCATCTAGAACAGCAAGAGATATTTGCAGAGATTATAATAAAAGCTTACATAAATTTAGGCAAACTAACCTTAAATTCAAGCAACAGTTTATTCCTATTCTTCATCAGAATTTTCAGCACACCAACATCAGTGCTGTTTTCCGTAACAGCACCCAGCAGCTCATCAGCTGTATTTGCTAAGACAGATCAGAAAAACAAAGCAAATAACAGACTGATTTTACAGAGGTACTGAGGAGATGCAATTCCAACAGCTGCAAGTCAGCCTGGTAGAAACAACAGCACAGATCCCAACATCAAAGTGGCAACAGGCTAGGATTTCAGGCACGGATCACTCACATCTATAATTAACTGAAATAAATCGAAGTGCTACACTGGCATCCTGAAAATACCCCACCAACTACAAAACCATTCCCTCTGGAAAAGCTCACCTGATCCCTTTGTTATTAAAAGGGTGTTCAAGAGGAGGTGGACCCAAAACAGGCATTGAACATCTCTCAGTACTAAGAAACTACACTATCAGAAATGTTGGGGGTGGGGGGTAGCTGTCTGCCTCTTCTCTTGAACCTCTCTACTGCAATGGAAGTATCAGAATAAACACAGATTGTTTCATGCATCTTTTTATTTTACAATCAAAGAACAGCATTCAAACTTGTTAGGGTTTTGTCACTATTCCATTAAGTTCAGCTTATCACCCGTCTAAAAGCTAAGCCACCAAAATGCTTCAAGAAGAACAAACATTTATCAAAATTACTGTGCTGCATTTATCCTTACATTTTCTGCAGGAACACCAGAAAGTTTGGAGAGTGATTCACACAGATCTGAGATGGCCCCCATCATCGGCACCACAAGCCGGTACTAGAAACAAAGATAACATCATGCTTACACCAGACAAAATAAACCCATGCAAGGCAGAGAGCAAGAAAATGGAAATAAAACCTTTAATTTATAGGAGTTCTGCTGAAGTGAAGGTCACAGCCACACACTTCAAGGTCTTCTGGATCTCAGCTCTACCTTACAAAGCAGGGATTTGGAGGGAATGAAAGAGCATTAAATAGTTGGCCTTCTGCTTTGATCAGGCTCAGCAATAGTAAAACGCACCAAAAAAAACCACAAAAAAAAAAAAAATCACCAGACACAGCAGCTTGCTCAGAATATAAAATTGCTGTTTGTTTATGTGATAAAAAACATCCCAGAGCCATTCTCCCCAGTGCCTCTGGAGGTCAAGTCAGAAGGTCTTGACAGACAGGAAGGCAAATGTGCATGTGGACTGCATATGAGGATGGACGCTCCTGAGCAGATCAGACCACTTAAACCTTCATTTGATGGGTAATGTCATCAATACAGGCTTTAGTTTACTTAAGAGTTCTGTTCTGGACATGTCCTCAGACTGAAACAAATCCCCAGCGCTCACCCAGAATAGGACACACCATGTATTACACTGCACTGGGGCTGGCTGGGAGGGAGTTACTTTCCTTATGGCACCCTGTACGGTGCCCCATTTTGGATTTGTGGCTAAAACAGTGTTGATATCACATTGATGTTTTAGTCATTGCTGAGCAGTGCTTGTGCAGTGTCAAGGCCTTCTCTTTGTCCCCACTATGCCCCATCAGCAGGTAGGCTGGGGGTGGACAAGAAGTTGGAAGGGGACATAGCCAGGACAGCTGTCCTAAACTGCCCAAAGGGCTATTCAGTACTACATAATCTAACGCTCAGCAATAAAAATTCTGGTAGAGAAAGAAAGGGTGTTTTTGGCTTCTAAGGTTACTGCTCAGACGCTGTCTGGGCACTGGTCTGCTCAGAGGAAGTGGCAAGCAATTTCCTTTGCGTCATTTGTGTCATTGTCCCCACCTCCCCACTTTTCCTTCACCTATTAAACCATCTTTATCTCAACCCACAGGTTTTCTTGCTTTTGTTCTTTCTAGTCTCTCCTCATTTCTGCTGGGAAGAGGGCAGGGGGAGTGAGCAAGAGGCTGTGAGGGTGCTTGGCTGCTGGCCTGCATCAATGCACCACTGACATTAAGTTACAAAAAGTATGAGGGGCACAGTCAAGAAACCTTTCACACTCCTGAACAGAAATATCTTGTAAGTCAGTGGGAATGCTCTACCTCAGATGCTAAACATATGATAATCCATTGGTTCCAATCCCAGTGCTCAGAACACTTCCCTGAAGACAGATCTGTGAGCTTTTAACATGGCTAAGTAACGTTCTGCAACCAGGAATGTGCATGGATGCAAGAATACAGGTGTACCAGAACACAAGCATCTACAGTTTGGTTTAACCTAGCATCCTTCCTCCATCAAGTAATCAGTACCATATGTTTTAGAGAAGGATTCAAAGTCACTGTAGGTTATAGATAGGCACACACTCAGAGAGAATTATGTGGCACACGCTTGCCTTAAAAGGAGTTATGTATCAATATTCACCAGGATCTTCTCAGTTATACTGTCCATCTGCATATTCCACTGTGGCCATCAGAGACTTTCAGTTCACTTTCTCTTAGCACAACCCACACAGCAGAGACACAATTCCTCCTTGTGTCACGCACCAGAGGGGAACAGTGGTGCACACCTCTGGCTTCCCAACGGGGAGATCACAAAATGCGAAGAATTGCTTACAGGGAGACTGAAGGTGGGATGTAGAACATGCACGTGGCCAACTCATCTAAAAGAGCTCCAGGTAGCAGAAGTTCTGTTAATCTTGATTCTTTAAAGTAGAAGAATTTATCCTTTCAGTCTCTATGCCATTGGTAACCTTGCTTGTTTTCTCAAAGAATCCCTTCTCTTGTTCTTGCCCTTTATAAAGTCTTGGTGACAAGAACAAGTGTAGCTGTCCTTGATTTCACAGTTGTACAAAGGACAAACTTTTTTGTACAAAAAGCAGGATGAAAACTTACTGTGAATTCAGCATACACCCTTCACCACTGTACCTACCACCCCCCTCAAACTAACAGTGTATATACAAAGTGCAAGTTTTACCATCTGCAGTTATAATCCACAGCACATGCAAATATTGCCAATCAGTGCCTCCAAAACTGCATCAGGGCATCTAGTCACTCTGCTCGGGCCTCCTAGATCTTGTGCTTCTCTTGACATGCATAGCAAGCACAATGGGCCACCCACAGGCCCATTTGAAAATAAAATGGGGGGAAAAAAATAAAAATCAGTTTGTCTCAGAATCGAGCAGGCTTTAAAAGCAATCAAGTCATTTTTCGTTTTTTTTTTTTTTCAAGAGGGATTGTTTTACATTTCTGTTCGAAATTCAGAGGCCTTACCCATTCAGGGTACCACCTTTACATTTTCCAAGGTAACATGAGGTAAACATGACAATGCAAACACATTACTGCTTTCAGGGAGCAGTACATCACACAGGTAATCTCATCACAGGAACAGGTAAGCCACTTCCAGCTGACTCACGACCCTAGTCTCACGAACCGAGATTTTACAAAGCCACTTGATTTCACATGTTCAATTCCCAGTTTTTACATTAAAAAACCCATCCTACGTCACTCAAACGTGCACATCAACGTCCTTTAGATTACTTGAAGTGTCTCAACTTTAAAACCTAAGAGAAAGACTCAGATGACTTAAAGAAGTTTGTGTCTTCAACATGCCTCACCTGGACAGGTCTATGCTGCGGGTCTGCATATACCAGGGTAACTTCCATGAGACGATCTCTCCTCAGGGGCAGTGGAAGGGTTAAGTAACAGAAGGGATCAAAGGTCACAGAAACTTTGGAGCATTTGGGACAAACAAGGGTAGATTTGAAAAGACCATGGAAAATATCCACAATGATAGAATCATTCCTCAGCCTGTGATTCTCCCAGGCCTCTTTTGCCACCTCCTTTAAAAAGAAAAAAAAAAAAAAAAAAATTAAAAGTTATTTCTCA